>JAJOOF010001309.1:0-33310 GCA_029582545.1 Solanum lignicaule | reverse complement strand
CACCTATTTTCTTATATCTTCTTCCTAGATTAGAAAATATTATCTTTATTTTTAATCCGTCATAGTTTTCATATGTTTTTTCATCTATTGCGTATTCTTCTTTATTCATTTATAAATTGTGTTGTAGTTTATATTCTAAGTTTTCTCTTTGTATTTGTAGATATAAAATAGTTTTCTCTGTGCTAGTATAGATTTTTTACAAATTCCTGCAAATATATTACTGTTAAGTCTATTTTGCCTATGTCTCAATTCTTGTTTTTTTGCTATAATTATTTCAGTAAGTTTTTGTCTATATTCGTTATTCTCATTATTCATTGTCTCTTTAAATATTGAATATATTTATATTCTATTTTAGATATATTATCTATTAATTGATCTAATTTGTCGTTATCGGTTTTTGTGATATTGAGTTGTTTATATTCCGGATATAGTTTGTTTAATTTTCTTCTTATTTTTCTTAACTTTCTACTAGTATTTTTCTTCTTATATTTTTTTTCATCCATAGCTCTGATACCATTTTTCGGGGGTGCAGAATTGTTAGGTGAGGGATTCATATTTTTGGTAGTGTAGTAGGTGGTAGTGTGGTAGGTGAGGTATTAGCTAGCCAGATTTTATTATAAAATTCTTTTTTCAAGGGTGTTAATCTTGATATCTCTTTAATATTATTTATGATATATTATAGATATAACATATATTGGGTTCTTTGGTACAGTTATAAATTTTTCACGACGGTCTGGGTCGTGACAATCACTTTACTTGACATATCATTGGATTGCACATCATTTCCATTTTGTGATGTTGTGATCATCTTAATGAGACTTTTGATTGATGTACTTGATACTTGAACGTGATTGATATGTACTTGTTGAGATGATACTATTGAACTATGTGTTCCGTGATTTGTGGACTGTTAGGTTGGGCTAATTTCTGTGCGAGTTGTAGTTTGTGGAGATTCAATTAGGAGTGCTTGTATTCTTCTTTTCTTTACTTAGTGTTTAGTGGTTTGCTTGTTGAGTACTATGTTGTTGGTACTCACTCCTTGCTTCTACACTTGTGTAGCTTGCGAGCCCAAATCTGCATGATTATCTTTATTCTCTACTTTGTCCGAGGCTTTTCTATAGATACTTGAGATGTAGTTGTTCGTCTTCTTAGTGGCCCCTCTTGTTCCTTTATCATGTTCTTGTTCTACTTTAGAAACATAGACATTTGAGAAATTTCTTTCAATTCAGTTGTACTACATTAGTGACTTGTACACGTGACAACCAGGTTTTGGGGTTATTTAAGAGTTGACTAAGTTCTATGCATTTAAGTCATTGATATTTTAGTTTTTGCATTTCTATCGTCATGTTTTGGATTTTAGGCTGACTTGCCTTGGTGGGATAACACGAGTGTCATCACACCCATTTTTGGGTCGTGACATATGTATACGCTTTTTAAAAAAATTCAATCTTAGAAATATTTATGATAATATAATATTTAATTTTTTTTTAAATCTTTGTTTTTTTGTTTCTTAAAACTACATTTATGCTTATACCTTCTAGAATGTAGTGAATTAATTACTTTCTGCTCATCTTCTAGCCGCATGGTTTTGGTGTTTTAGATTATGGAATGAATCCTATTCACAGAAACAGGAAAATAATATGTGCATTGGAAAGATGTTAATTTCAAATTCCTTCAAAGAGAATGAAATTGTGTCACTATAGCTTTGTTGAGTAATATTCTATCTTTCTTTGCAGGCGCGGTACTTCATCTTCTATCTGAAATTTGAAAAAGACTTACATCTACTTTTCAACCCTCTTAATAGCTTCCTCTACTTGAATTAATGAACTATATAATAATTAGGTTTAGCAATGTATATTGACCGGGTTGGTATGAGTATATAAAATACGTAATAAAATTATGTGTTGGGTTTTAAAATTTATAAATCAAACTAATTTACATACTATCGCATTATATTCCTTAATATATGATAGTATAACAACACATCCCATCATTACAAGTGAAATAAAAGAAATCGAGCAGACAAAAAAGTAGTTGGTTTGGGCCACTATTGCGGTGTAAGTTACTATAAATGTAGGGAAAACTCCGAAAATCACTCATTATCACCTAACAATATTTTTTAGAAGAGAAAGGGGACCTAGGGAAAATATACAAAAAAAAAAATCATCAAAAATCTTCGTAAAGGTTAGCAATTCAATCCCCTACTTTTGTAGTAATGTCAGATTTATAAGTCAACTTCATAAATTGATTCTGATCAATCCAGGAGGTATTTTGATATGTATTTTTGACATATTCCATACCATTGAGTACTTATTTTGTAGGATCAAGTGTCTTTCTATTTTGTATGTCCTGCATCAAGACATACAGATTTTTGTGAAGCTGTAGTGAGAAGTCAATGAGGCTGAAAGGATAGGACACTCCATTTCTTCGCCAAGTTTCTAGAAGAGGTTGTTTTCACGCCAAAATTCAAATTAAAGGTTCAAACCCATCATAACATCTATGCAAAATTTTAATGTTTAAACTCTTCAGCTGCTTCTTTCGCCATTATCAAAAGGATAAGATGCACCAAGTACTTGTTTGTCAAGGTTGGAGATTAGTTTTATCTTTTTAGTCTCATATGGAAACCATTAGTGGTCCGCCATATACCAGCAAAATAAAATTTAAAAAGGATAGAGTCTATGCTGCCAATGAAAAACACTTCAATTCGGCTTGCTTTTGATGCGACAATCAATATTAATTTCAACACAGCATGACATATCTGGTTCCAACGACATGAAGCTATTGAAAAACCTTTATATAACAGACCTCATAGACCATTGGTAATTAAGACAAGTTAGGGAATAGAAAACAAAAGAACCAACAAGAAATATGAAAATCATTGGGTTAATAAATAAATAAGTTATATTTATTAAATTCAAACTTTGAAAATCATTTTACCATGAGGCATCATGACACGTGTCCATAATGGCATGTTTTGGTCAAAGCAACCTTATTACATATAATTTATGATATGTTTGACCTAAACTAATTAGAAGAAGAAAAAAGAATTTAATAAAGACTTACATAACTTTTTTAGACAAATCTGATAAAAAGCCACAACATGAACTAGATTGAAGAAACATGCGACTGGCAGCCACATTGTCTAAAGCAATAGCAACAAATCCAAGGTAAAATTTTGCAACTTTGTTTGACTTATCGTCTACTAAAATGTCAGATCCAACTCTGTTTGGGCATAAAATTGAAACTTTAAAAAAGTTTTTAATCTATTTAAAGAATATAAGAATGTTTGTTAGAAATATTTAATTAGGTTTAAATATCAAAAAACTTTTGCAGTTGTAGCTTTGGTGTTGGAGTATCCATCCTCTGATCAGATTTCAGGTTCCACTAACCTCACCATCCCTATAGGTTTGTCTTGAAAATATAAACTTGTTTTATTGTGTGTAAAAGTGCATTTATACACCATCTGTTTTGTTTTACTTGGTTTGATGGTGCTTGAGTCATTGAACCGTAGTAGCAATGTGGTTGAGGCAATAAGGAATGAGATTGATAAGGAGCGTATCACAAAAGAGATCGTTACATAAGAGGTTGCTCGAAAGCAGATGTTGGAGTTGAAAGTAAGGAGAGAGCTTATGATGGAAAGATAAATAGCAATGTTTCGAGGAGATACATTTTCTTCATTCTTCAAGAATCAGCCCGATCCATGTTGTTTAAGGAAAAAATGGGAATGGTCGTCTCTGCTGTGTCTAGACATGACATGGATCACATCTCAAAGACTCCTTTTCGCCACCGTGCTATGGAACCAAATATTTCAACATTGAATCGAAGTCCAAAGGCAGAGAATTTACAAGTGCAGCCCACTAGCCTTAGAAATATCTTGTTGGTTTGTGTTATTGTTTATTGTTTGTCGTGTTTATTAACTCTTAAATTGCTGATTTTCAGAGTTGATAAATTTGTTTTATCTATCTGTATAGTTAGTTTGTCTGAGGGATTTACTCCACAGGTAGGTCTCGATGTCCTTCACTTAACATGTTCTCTTTCTTGATTTTTGAGTGGTTAAAATTATCAACCAAGGTTATAAGGTTATGTGCATTGCCTCTTTCAAGGTTTTTTTCTATAAATTGAAGTATGAACATGTATATCCAATATAATTTTAGGAGTGGGGTTTGGGGAAGGTGACCTTACTCAGTGACGGATATGAAGGGATTCAAAATTTAAAGAGATAAACGCACGAAGAAGTCTTTGTGGGGGGGGGGGGGGTCAACATCTATTTTATATGCATAAAAAATAATTTTAACAATGTAATTTATTTGCATGAACCCTTGAGCCCTTACTATAGCCCCCCTGACCTTACCTACGTGGGAGATAAAGTTTCTGATAGATTCTCGGCTCATGTAAAAATAGTTAGAAAATCTTTAGAATAATGACTATTTTAGTTTTGAACATTAAAAGCTTTACAATAGTTGTTACATTGAAATCAAATGAAGTAGTGAAAAAGTTTGAAAGCAGTGATATTATTGCTATTATGGAAAAACAAGGTTTTAAAGTAGCTTTATGCGTTTGTTTCACTCTGTTTTTGTGGATGGATGGTCTGGGTTAGAATGTTCAAGTCAGTTATTTATTCAATTCAAAGTTAAGTTGATGATGCATCACTAATCTATTTTCTATTTTCTTTCATATGTGTGTAGTTTCTCATGGACAAACAACAATCTTGATGAATACCAAGTAACCTCATAATCTCTAGTTGTTGGAAACATGTATTCCTCAGTGAAGGATTTAGGATTAAACATGTATTCCCATTGACTTTTCCATAACGACGGAAATCAGGTCGGTACAATATATACCAATTTACCCATCACTCGTCCCCAAGTGATCAACTAGGAAGGACTGGCTAAAGTAAGGGTAGAGTAGTATATGAATCGTCGAATTACTAGGGATATTTGTATAGCATGCCCTTCTTACCGAAGCTCATTAAGGGTTTCACATATCCAACCTCAAACCAACAAATTGAATACCTACACATCCTCCCTTACAATGCCTCAATGAAGTCATCTCAACACTCGAGTGATAAATATTCATGTATGTAAGCTTAACTAATCAACAAAATGATTCCCAACAACCACCAAAGTTGATGGTACACACGTCTGCCACATGTTATTAAGGATCTTGACACAATCATCCGGACGAATCCTTTCTCACATAACCACGATAAAATCCTAAATCAAAACTCGCCACAATTAGAGGTGAACCTGAACCAGCCAACACACAATCATAATACCTAAACAATCATAGTTCCTGTCAACATCTCCATCTCACAATCCAATTTCCCATGAGTTTAAGCTATAAAAATTTGATCCTCAGACATCAAATACTCATCGAGGGATATGCCCAAGCATACAAACCCTCCAACAACACTATCGAAATGCTAGAATTTTTAATTGTAGATTACCTCTTAAGAACAATATAATTGGATTCAATGATCCCCACATTCAACCACACATAATCGATACATGACCTTGACGACAAGATGAAATATTAAAATTGCCGGACAACCACAAATGCGCATGGTAGCTCTTCTATAATTTCTCATAAGCAATGTGGTACATGTCGAACCACTAAAATACTTTAACAACTCCAAGACAACACTAATTATGTCATTTGAAATAGCAAAATCTTCCAAATCTTCCCACTCAACCAAGAGAACATCGCAGGATTTAGTACCCCTAATCCACCACTAGGGATCCACCCACAAAAGCAAAAATACACGAGAGCATAGCTAGTGAATCATACTCACAATACTAACAACCATCATAAACACTCCGACCATTTACCTTATTATAAACCAACACTTTTAAATGAAACCTTTCTTAGGTACTTTAACAATCAATAGTAGTAAACTTACGACTCAACCCAGATGTAAGTCCTTTCAAATGCTCAATACCGGATACAATTGATCATTTCTCATCTTGCCAATCCATACCTTGACAAAATACATTACCACGAATGTAGACTCACAATGAAAAATCTAAATTGTAATTTCCACCATATAACACAATCCCTTTCTCTATCAACATTAGCTTGTACCTTGAAGATTTTTATGAATTTATGGATCTCCATTTATCATTGATCGCATCTCCATGGATCTTACCATATATTTCGCTAAAATTTCAATCATACTCATTACTAGACTCAAAAACAAAACCAAGCACTTGTCATCACACTCAAGCTAATGTCCGCACACTCCTATCTCAAGTTTTTTTCGATAGTTTTTGACCCATTTGATGGACCCATGACACTATTACCATAGCCTTATCAAAATAATGAAATCACGCGTCTCTGAACCAAATTATCTACCCCACTACAGATATCTCTTTAGCGCTTGTAATCCAATAAAATATTCTTGATCTCACCTCTCTCTAAAGGTTGCACTACATTCTACTATATTTTCCTTCATTATAACTCTAGCTCTTTAACATTCTATTCGAGTGGTGTCCTACCATCTGTTATAATTTTCCATGCAACCACGTTACTCAATAAATATTAGAATACCACAACCTTAGGTACTTGCAAGTCGTAATTACTATACAAAATTCGCTTAATCAACAATATCATTATATAGTTGCATCCCATCACAATTCATCACAAACTCTTGTTACTCTTACGCTCAGTTAACCCTGACTATCAATATGAAGCCAACAGTTGATCAACATGACACCTCAAACTCAGGTATACTCATCAAATACAGATGACTAACCCAATTTATACGTACTTTCTTACTAAGATACTTCAATTTCCTTCACCCAAGTATACTCATTGGGACCTTCCTTATCCATAAGCTTGTCATTCCGGTACCAATCCATTCCTTTATGGCTTAAGATAAACTCATCAGTCCTCATACTACCCTCCTTCTTCTTAACAAACAAGATAGGAGCACCCCACGGGAAAGTACTAGGACGGATAATACCTTTATCAAGAAGCCATTGGATTTGAGCTTTAAGCCCTCTCAATTCTCACACCACAGGAATAGATTCAATAGGAGGGGGATTTGACCTCAACATCCCGAATATAAGCCAATTACGCCAAACAATCCTGCCCTACCAGATTCCTACCCCACACGAAAGATACGACCTTAGCTGACTTATGCATGTACCCCCTTCCCACTCTAATCTTTCCCTACCGGGGATCTCTAGAGTTACCGACTTAGTATTACAATTAAGCCCAGTATAATAGAGGGACAACCAAGTCATGCCTAATATTATATCAAGTCAATCATTTCCAGCATAACCAAATCAACCCAAGTTTGAAATCCCTAAACACAACAGAACAAACACGATACACAAGGGTGACTATGACTGACTCTTTAACTAGTGTAGACACATTGATGGGGGCATCAAGTATATCACAACCACGTCAAATCCCAATGCAATTGAACTAACACGTACAAATAAGTAGAACCCACATCACACAAAACAATAGCAATCCGGGTATAGACAAGAGTAGCACTAGTCACCACTGCATCACACACCTCATACTCGGTCTTGCCCGAAAAAGCATATTACTGAGCCCTGTCATCTTGATGGGCAACCTCCTTGCCTGGATGCACTACTCCTCTACCTGCATTATAAATTCCCCGGCCTCTACGACCTCACTGATTTTCTCCTCATATGCCCAGGTTCTCCATAATTTTAGCACACCTTATAACTTATATTCGATTGCTGAACACTGAATTAGATCACAGGTGTTAGTTCGGGTATGATTCGGGGTCCATAATTGTGACTGGGGAAAATAAGAGAGATAGGGCTGAGGTTCTGTCTCCCCCTATCCCGCTCTGGCGGGAGGAATCCCGCACTGGCGGCCTCACCTTGGCGGGAAAATCCTGCCCCAACGGCCATAACGGAAACAGAACCCCTGCCAATAATTTTTCTGGGGTTCTTTTCTTTTCTAAATTCCACAAAGGTTCCCAGATTACTTAGCAATTTTAGAATAATCCTCATAACTCGGATAATCATTGTCTACCCCCCAGTCAATCCCATGATCCACGAACCAATTCATTCTTGTTAATTCAGCACCACAACCCACACATCCCCAGGATACACCCAGACACTCACACAATCCTTAATCAAGATCTTCCTTTCACAACGAGTTTCACGATACTCTAGTATTTACAACTTGCATAACTTCAACGACCAGGCCAACATATTGTACATATCAAAGTTCAGACACACATTTATTGTTTACATAATCACTTCATCACATTCAAGCAATTACGACTTCAAATTCGCAGTTAATTTAGACAACCAGAAGCACGCATTCAAAGTTTCCAAGATACAATTCACAGATAAGTCCAAATTCTTAATTAATTATTTCACTCCATGGATGACCATTCTTAATCATCCATGCATTCACACCACCCCTAGGGCCAGATACCAATTGTAACCTTATCAGTTTCCAATTTGCCTTGCTTGTGGCCCCTCAGTCTCGACCATGACATCTAGTTCACTTTGTTGAGATACCAATTGGAATCGGGAGATACCAATTGGACTCAACTCATACCACAAGTGACAATAGTAGCTAGCGAGCCCCACAAAATGGCTAATTCCAATCATAGAACTTGGTCGGACCCAATTCTTAAACGCCTCAACCTTTAACTGATGGTAACAAGACCTTAAATAAATCTTAGAGAAAACCGATGCACCTTGCAATTGGACAAAAAGGTCATCTATTCGAGGCACTGGATACTTTTTCTAAAAGGTGACCCTATTCAATTGTCGGTAGTCTATACACATCCTCTCTTGCTAGCGATGGTATTACCACTTTTGTTGCTCTAGTTCGGACCATAGAGTGAAGGAGGAAAGATACCAATTTGTATCACCCAGATACCAATTGGATTCAAGTCATAGCACGAAGGAGTAGAAAGAAGTGAGTTTTTCCTGAAGTCCTATAGCCTATCGAAGAAAAGTACGGACGTTATCTTATCGTTCCGCAAGACTCGTTTTGGTACGATCAGATCAATGAACCTAGGCTCTGATACCAACTTTTTCACGACCCAGATCGTCATAAGCGGCACCCACCATAACCCTCCGGTGGCAGAACTAAAACTACAACCCAACTAATCAACTTAACCAAACTAATGCAAAAATTCAACTCCTAGAACCTAAAAGTCAATGTACCAAAACTCTACTAACGACAAGTCTAAGAAGAAGGGGTACAACCCCGAAACTAAACAAAACCTTAAACAAAAGTCTAAATCTGAAAAGAGTGGACTCAAACAAGGAAGAGCCATGGCAGCCTGAAAGAACTGGCTCACCCTTGAATTTGGTCACGCTCATAGTCACCTAGCTGAGGTCTATCAATAACCACCTGAAGATGCTATGTACTAAACAAAGAAAGAGAAAGTGTAGTATCAGTACAGAACCACCATGTACTGGTAGGATCACGCAGCTATCCCACAAAGTGTAACATACATTAGTCAATACAACAATATAATCAAATGCACATATCGAACATATACAATATCATCAACATATATGGACAATGAACAACTTCAAGATTCTCACATTTCACAGTTATATCAATTTAGAGCAACATACCATCTTCCAATATCAATCATCATTAGATATGAACGAACTTATCACAAGTATATACACAACACAATTCAATAGTCCTCTTACGAAACTCAATTCAATGGTCCTCTCATGGAATCCAAACCCAAACAGTTAGCATGCCGAAACATGGCAATCCGATCCCATATTTATTCCGGAACATGGCAATCTGATCCATGTAAGTTATACCGAAACATGGCAGCTGATCCCATATTTATGCTGGAATATGGCAATATAATCCCATATGTATGCCAGAAAATAGCAATCCGATCCAAGTGAGTTATGCCGAAACGTGGCAGCCAATCCCATATTTATGTCGGAACGTGGCAACCGATCCCAGTTAGTAAGTCGGATCATGACACCCTCCCATTCAACAAACCACAATCACATTCACAATGTATATTCTCAAATCATACAACTAGAGGTGATTCATGGCATACAATTATTCAATTATCCTCATTTATGATTAGGGTGATCAATAATGCAACATTCGCATACATACATGCATTATGATGAAGCAATTACAACATATATCACACCAATATGAAATCACAACCATTACCTACCTCGAAACAAGCTTGAAACCCTCACAAACTTGATCCTCCCTTTACGAATTCGTTCTGCTTCTTTTTGGTCTACAAACAATCAATATAATATGGGAATTAATAAACAATCATTAATTACCCGGATTACTAACAATTCTATGAACCCTAGATCAAACCCATGATCCAAATTATCCAAATTAGGGTTTAATTCCACCATAGAATCTATAGGAAACCCTCCCCCATCAATATTCACCCACTCTATTACTTTCTACGGATCGAAAAATGGATTCAGGGAGTGAAAAACTTACCTTTACCCTCAAGAATGGTGAAAAATGAGTAGGACTCGCCTGAGGGTTGTTCCTTTGCTCAAAAAGTCAAAAAGTGCATAATGAGGTCGTTTAGGGGTTTATTAACGACTTTAATTCGCGTCAGGCCTGCCACAGCGGCCACCACCCCGCCAAAGTGGCAAAACCCAGCGCCAAAGCGGCATTCTCGAGACAAAGAGTTAATTCAAGAATTCCAAAATTCTCATTTCACAATAGACCTCTAACCCACGACGCTCAAAAAATACTTTTTACGCTAATATCGATTTCGAAATTCTACTCGCCCGAATTCAATTCCATAAAGTCGTATGGATTCCTTAACGAGTTAATTAACTACTCATGTAATCAAAATCATAAATGATTCACTCGATAGTTACCAGATTTCCTTACAAATCTGGACAAGGTTGGGAAAATCCAAATACTATAAAAAAGTTTTATGGCCCCAAATTTTTTCCCCATTGACTTTTTCATAACGACAGAAATCAGGTCATTACAACTATGAAATGATTCACACAAATTGTTTATTAACACATCACATTTTGGAAAAGAAGAGAAAAAATCCCTAGACTAGTGACTAGGTGATTTATTAATAAACCATTTAAGGGCTTTTGAATCTATTTGTTTCATCTATTTCAAATGCTTGGAGAATTCAGGTTTTGTAGTTGCCCTAGCAGCTTTCCATAGGATATCTTTTAGTTCTTGTCCTCCAAAACCTTTTGTTCTGAAATTGTTGTGTAGACGTCTCACTCAAAATCTGTGCGCAACATCTAGCATTGTCGTATCAAATATTGGAATTAAACTCTTTTGTTTATCAGAAATGAAAGTCTATGCAAAAGGGTTTAGTGATATTCCTAGGTCCTCATCAAGAAGAGTTAAAAACAACTTTCATGTTTCCTTTAGTTCATCTTCTACAATTGTGAATGCAATTGGATATATATTATTGTAAATCAATCCCTACTACTATCAATAGTTGACTCCCCTTTTGGTGTCCTTTCAAATGACATCCATCAACCCCTATTATACGTCGATATTGATATACCGTGAGTTTACGGTATTTTTAATACATTTCACTTAAGAGTTGTGTGTGTCTAGGGCCTTTTTGTACTAGTTTTTATGTGTTTTTATCATGTTTTGCAGGAAAGACGTTTGGGCGCGGAAGTACAGAGAGAGATGAAAGAAATGCAGAAAAGGGCTTCTACGAAGGTGACCTACGGGCTGTAGGTCCATTGACGCTCTGTAGATGGTGATCGTAGATCAGCAGGGCAAGGCATGGAAGGAGAATCAGGGAATCTGACCAAGTGTGGAACCACGGTAACCATCTACGGACCGTACTGCTGAACTGTAGAATGTGACTGCGAGGGTTCCAGTACCTGATTTTTGGAGAATTCTAAGTATGGAGCTACGGAGAGGGATCGACGGACCGTAGATCAATCTACGGCCCGTACTGGTGTTCCATCGTTTGCTTCAGAGAAGCTGATTTTTGGAAGCTGAAATATTTTCTAAGTCCTGGCTGACGGAAGGGACTCATGGATCATAGATCTATTGACGGTCTGTAAGCCAGTCTCGTGGAATGAAGACGCGTGCCTGAACAAATTCCTTATTTTGTTTCCCTTTTAATTTAGGACTTGTTTTCTATAAATAGGGTATATAAACCTCATTTACGGGGGTTAGACTTCATTACTTTTATTCTAGTTTTTGGCTTTGGGGATTAACTTGAAATTTTAGCAATTCTTAATTTCTTAAGCACATTTTGGCTATTTTTACTTTGAAATTCTAGGATTATTCTACTCTACTACGTAAGTTCATGATTTATTCTTCAAACATTATGATTTTTTTTCTTGCTAAAATGGGTAACTAAATCCACAACTATGGTTGTGGGACCCGTGAGTGATTAACGAAGTATGAATAGGAACTAAGTAATTCCCGAATAGTGTTTTGCATGCATTGATAATTCTTTCATCTAGAAGTCTTTTTAACGGTGCGCAACGTTCGAACTCGCCTTGTTGCTACTTGCCGGACCAAGGAGGTAGTTAATAAGAAAAGAATTATCAACATAGATTTAGTGTGATACTATCTAATAGAATTAATGTCGATTGGTGCGAGGGTGAAAAATCAGCCATACATCGATGTGATGTCTAATATGAGGTAATGGTAAGGGTTAGTAAATTATACACATATAGCCGGACCAAGGTGCAGGGTGAAATTCTCTAGATGCCGGACCAAGGATTTAGAGATACATAACTTATCGCTTTGCATGTAATACACTAGGAAGGTATTGTTATTACTAGGATTACGGAGTTATGAGCTTATGGGGAACACATACGCCCTAGTTTCTTTCTCAATTTGAAAACAACAAAAGTTTAAATCTTGCTTACTAATTACTTTCATAATTTCCAAAATTTGTTACACAAATCCCCCTCCCCCTTTTACTTATTTATCTCGGAAATACATTGTCTAAACAAATATAAGTGTTATTGAACATAAGTCTAAACGATATTCCTCGTGGGATCGACCCCAACCTACAAGTTGGGTTCTTTACGTAATAACGATCGCTTATGCTTCTAAAAAGAGGTGTAATTTGAGCGTATCAGATATCCCGCTAAAAATCCATATTAGCAAGTTGCAAACCATATATCAAGTCTCAAAAATCTTTTTCTACCATTAACCATTGTTTTTTTTATTTTCATCTAGCCTCAATATACACATAGTCTCTAGATTACTCCTCCTTAGCTAAGCACAGTAATCCCATAACATATCAAACTTCTATTCTTTAGTTCCTGTAATTAGATCTAATGTCTTCCTCTTTGTCATATAAGCTTGGGTTCGAGTAATAGTATAATTATGAGTCCTCATCACTTCAGTTTGGAATTCTTTTTTACTCCCCAACTTGGATTTATTATAAATTCTTCAACGTACTTCTTAGCTAAAACTCCAGAGTCAATAGTATTGTTATCTCTTTGTTTGCCCCAACAATGGTCAAGTCCTATTGTCTTGATCTTTGAAAGGTTCATTGTCATTAAACTTTGATGCAAATATTCACCATTTGAAACTTGACACCTTACGAATTGCCTTCGACCTTGTACTTTCATTCTTCTTAAACCTGATGTCTTTTTTTGTAACACAACATGTAACTCAATTGCTCACTTGAATTCTCTGCTATTACCGAAAATCATATTAAGCGTAAACTTAAAATTTTGGATCCTCCAAATGTCTAGTTGGAGTAAAACAATAGATCATTTATGATCTTCATCATCAGAATCTCCATGCAAACTCATTAAATCCTCATATGATGTAGCACAATCATTTTCTTGAGCGGCATTGGGAAACATAGCCAACATGTTTTAGACAACTCTAATCTCCATTGTTTTTTCTTTAAATTGATTTTCTCTATTTCTCCCGTTAAGACCAACCCAGTCTACATTAATGTCAATGATTTTTATCAAAAATCATATCATCTTCTTCCAAGGAATAATTAAAGTCATTAAATGACTCACGTTCTTCACATCTGGCATCACACTCATCACATTTCTCTATTATATTCACATCTACCAAATCTTCTCCGCCTTGTTATGGGTTGCCCTCAGAATCAGGTATATCATAGTTCCATTGGTCCTCTTTCGTGTGCTCAATAAATATTTCCACTTCTCTACTATTAGACATATCATAGACAAGGTTATATATATCTAAATCAGTTGACAAAAGTCTTATACTTATCTCAAAATAAGGCCAAACTTGAACCAAAATTTCACATTTTTATCATTGACTTTAAACTTTTTCATACAGTGCCTCATATGAATAATGGAATTTTCATCTCCATTGCAATAATCATAATAAGTTATATGTCCATTAACATAGTTCATTACTCAAACACCCACCAAACTTTATAGTGTAATTTAATGGTATACATATATGAATCTTCATCTTCATCTATCATGTGACAGAAAAGGTAGAATCTATTAGTGTTATTATAATAAACATCTCTAATAAAAATTTTAAATGATATAAATCAAACACAAAAATATGTAACCAATCATGTAAATCCAAATTAATTTTGAATTTGAGTTTGCAAACTTCAGTTTTTTTAAAAAGTTGAATTATCTGTATCATAGTTTATGATTACTACACATTTAACTGTGTGCACTTCTAAATTTTCATATTCATCTATTTTTTTTCAAAAAAATTAAGAATATGTGTCATGACCCAAAAATGGATATGATGACACTCCTCTTATCCTACCAAGCCAAGTTAGCCTAAAACCTAAGTAATACGATAAATGCGGAAGTAAAGTGAGAATAAAAGTCTAATACTATAAAATAGTGTGGAAATTCTTAATTAACTTAAATATACTCCCAAAACTTGCTTGTCACATTTACAAGTCTCTAATGTATTGCAATAGATTTGAAAGAAATAAACAAGTTTATTGTCTCTAAAGTAGAACAAGATAATAAGTAGGAATAAAAAGGTCTGCTCAAATGACAATCAGCTACTTCACAAATCTCGATATAAAGCCTCGGACAAGAAGATAAGATAGAGTATCATGAAGATCCGAGCTCATAACCTACACAAATGTAGAAGCAAGGGCTAAGTACCAAACCACACAGTACGGTTAGGGTTTTACCCTGATTTTCTTACCTTATTTGAAGTTTAGTTTTTCCTAAAAGAAAAGAAAAACATTACCATAAATGTTTTTACTTTTTCTGAAAGAAAAATATAATATTCTTTCATATTTGGTTTATTCTTTATGGAAAAATTTGGAGATCTATAACTGGAAGATCCCTATTCACATAAAGAACAACAATAGCATCCACAATGTAGACCTTTAAGAGTTTAGTTTATGGGGAGATTTTTCTCTCTATATTGTTAATGTCTTTTTATTAATTTTTAAATATGTAGGCCAACTGGTCAAATCAAATAATGATATTTTGATTTTTAGTATAAATTTTTGTCATCTGATTTATCAACCATATCATATGCAACTGTAAGCTTTTGCATAATGCCCTAATCACTTCCAAACCTAACAAGTGGTATCGAGCACATGGTCCAACGATCCCATGATCCAATGGAACTGAGAAGGTTTCAATTGGCATCTGGCCCTAGGGGTTGTGTAATAACATGAATGATCAGGGATGGTCATCCATTGAGCGAACTAACTAATGATTTGGACTTGTCTGTGAAATGTATCTAGAAAACTGTGATTAGAATTAACTATGAATGTGAAGGCTACAATTGTCTAAATGTGACGATGTGATTGTATGCACAGTAAAGGTGTGTCTGAACTTGATAGGTTCAATATGTTGGCCTAGTTATTGAAGTTATGCAAGTTGTAAATGTATCGTGAAACTCGTTGTGAAAAGAAGGTCCTGACTAAGTTCGAGGCAAGGTCTAGATGAGTCATAAGGTGATTTATAAACCAAATCTTGACGTGTCTTGCGCTTGACTAAGGATTGTGTGAGTGTATGGGTGTATCCTGGGGATGTGCGAGTTGTGGTGTTGAATTAAGGAGAACGAGCTGGGTGTGTATTGTTGAGATTCACTTGGGTCGATATCGACTATCTAACTAAGGGAATTATCCAAAAATTGTCTGGTAAAGCTGGGAACTTTTGTGAAATTTAGAAAAGAGAAAAACCCTAGAAAAATTGTTGGCAGGGGTTCTGTTTCCGTTTCGGCCGCTGGGGAGAGACTTTTCCCGCCAAGGCAAGGCCGCCAGTGCGGAATTCCTTCCACCAAAATGGGATAGGGCGAGACAAAATCTCATCACTGTCTTCCCTGTTTTACCTAGTCACAAATTCAGACCATGAATGGTATCTGAACTAACCCGTGCAAGTCAAACAGTGTTCAGCAATAGAACAGGAAGTCACAGCCTTAATATTTAAATAGCGGTTGTATCAGACAACAAAAACTAGCATCCATGAGATTACAAGACATAAAGAAAGGCGAAAAGATAAAAATAAGGTAACGATTTGTCCTAAAGTACAAGCCCAAAAACGGGCAAAGAAACAATCAAGAACAATGGGACTGCGAGGTGTCATCGTTAGAGTCTAGATCCTCCTCCAGGCCTGTCATGGCCTCCTCCAGGAAAGAGAACTAGTGGAAATCTCCCTTATCAACTATGGGAATCTCCTACTCAGGGGCGACGCAAGTGAACATGATTTTCACTGCCATCTATATCCGAACCAACAGGCGGTCCCTCGCCATACCTTTCCTCCTCTCCTGGCACAGCTCGCGATAGAGTATCTCAAGCTCTAGGGTAGTGCTGGGGGGAACCGGAGTGGTGTCAGCAATAGGGCATTCCATCCTCTTCCGGACAGCTACTAAGTCCTCCTCTACCAGTGCAGCTGAGAGTGGAGGCTGGGACCCGGTGGGATGATTTTTGTCACCTCCCTCATCGTCCGACTCCGCGGCTACGTGACTGTTGCTGGCCCTGTCCGTCCTACTCTTTTTTCTCCGCGAAGTAGAGCCCTGTCTAACAAAAAGAGGGTGAATGGGGGATCTATAAGAAGTACCTCATCAGTATCTAGAAGTGGCACCCCCGCCTTTTTGCACAGCGTAGTGATAAGTCTCGGTAAGAAGAATGCCTTCTTGTTACCTCGGTAGAGCATCTTCCACTCCGAGATAATTTGCGGCCCCACATTCAGCTCTATACCCTGCACCGTGCATGCCACCACCAAGGCTCGAGGAAATTTCACGTCCTTGCGATTGCCTGATGGGCGAATCCTCTGAGTGACCAAGTGAAGGCACCTCTTAGCATCTGGTGATCAGTCCGCACTAGTAATCCCCTAAGCAGTAGGCCAATAGACCCTGTCCTGGCATGTAGGCTTCACCAGTGTGTCCCTCAGCCAGTCCAGATCTATCTCCCTCAACTTAGCCTCGTACTCAGCATTCGAGGCCTTAGGCAACTTTAGTACCTCATTTATAGCAGTGGCATTTAAGGTGATGTCAACTCCCCGAATGCGGATAATGGGGTGAGGGTCGTCCCAGCGAATGGTGGGCAGGATGGCATAGAACTCTTGCACCCAGTTAGCACGTGCGGCAGGGGGAGCCTCGGTCATCATAGCCCACCCGGACTCCATCAAACGGGCATAGAAGGCAAGATCTTTCTTCTCCAGCCTGAGCAAGACGAAGCCCCTCTCGCAACAGAATTTGTTGTTTCGAAAGTCATGAAACCTCTCTCGACTAGCAATGCCGGGAAATCGGACAAAAGGGAAATTTTCCTCATTTGGACCTGCCATTTAGAGAACCTGCAAAAAGTTAATAAGGCGTTAGAAGACCGGGGGAATTAGGAAATGTTTGGTTAAAAAAAAAGTGAAAGAGAAAATTCTAAGTTAAGGGGAACTAGGCCACTGGTTCCCGATATCCCTTCACAGTGGCCCAAATTCCACCACAGCGAGATGAAGGTCGCCAGAGCAGGCTTCATCTAGGACGAACAACAGGTGCGATAATGGAGCCTCTTCATCCCAAAACCCCCTTTTTGATAGAATTTCAGCATATTAAATATGCACTTATTTCAACAAATTAACACCTAGTATAATGCCCAAATTTGGGTTTTCTATCAAGGGACCCTTCAACTTCCCCCAACCATTTTGGTACCGATTCAAGCGTATTTCTAAGAATACTGCGGAAGGCCAAGGTAGGCTAGGTTTTATTAATTAAGTAGTTATAAATATGTGCTCACCGCGTAGTATAATGAAAATCAATGGTAGGATTTATGCGTAGGCTTTCGTGCACCGAACAAAGGATGACTAAATCATAGGGAGAAGCCTTAGATAATGAACTAGGGCCAAGTATGGTCAAGCTATTGTTTAAGTGATATATATCGTTGTATGCATGTTATTTGGATGGTTGTGATTTCATGTTGTGTGATGTATGTTCGTTCTTTCTTCGTTATAATGCATGTATGTATTCAATTGTGGCGTTACGAATAACACTAATCGTATATGAGAATAATTGAATGAGGTAGGCCATGGATCATGACTTGATTGTATGATATTGAGGATATACTTGTGATCGTGATTGTGGCTTATTGAATGGATCGGGTGTTGTGCTGCGACACACTAACTTGTATCGGTTGCCACGTTCCAGCATAAATATGGGATCAGTTGCCATGTTTCAGCATAAACATTGGATCGGGTACCACATTTCGGTATGCTAAAATTTGGGTTTGGGTTCCATGAGAGGACCAATGACTTGACATAATTGTGTATCTTGAGGATTGTGAAATTGTAAGTGGTTTGTAAATGATAAATGATATTGTAATTCCCCAGAATTGTTATATGGTTATGAGAACTTATATCAGATGGTTCTTCATGCTGAGTGAATTTGTTGTGTATCTCGTTGTTGAATGAATCGGGAAGGCCAAGGGTTCAAGGTCGTAAAAGTTGAGAGCAAGGGTTGTCCGTATGTTGTAAGGGCGAGTAGTGAGGGGTAGTGTACGGGATGTAACTACTTAGGTAGATTTCATCTTGGAGAATGGGATTCGGGAATGGTTAGTCAGAATGCTTGTAGTTGTAATGGTGGAATCGCATATATGTTAGAATGGTTAGGATATGATCAAGAACTTAGTAGTAGGTTGACCGAAAAGGTGGTGAGTAGTGAGGGTGCTAGTGCAATTCTAAGGTATTCTAGAGAGGGTAAAGGTGGAGAAGCGAGTGGTTTATCGCATATTCTGGCTAGTTGTTTTCATATGTTATGTGGTGGGTGTCGGGTTGACCGATGATGCCTACCAATACGTGTGGTTTTGTACTGATACTACTCTTCCTATGCCTTTTTGGGCATAGCCTGGATGTATATTGGTGATGTTTCATTAGATGGAGACGAAGAATTCTCCAGCAGTTTTTACTTTTCCTTCCACATGGCGGGAGCTGTGTCTTTTCATTATTATGTCATGTCGTACTCTTAGTAGCTCTTGTACCTATTTAGACTAGATCCTTGGGGATGTTAATTACTTTACAAGTCTTAAACCTAATTTATTTTTAAGAGTTCTTATTTATAAAATCCTTCTATTTCAGTATATCCATTTTTCACTAATTTTCCGTATGTTGTAACTGTTGGGATAAGAGGGTTCTCCTACTTAGGCGGTAGTATGTAGGTGTCCACACGGCCTGGTGGGTTGGGTCGTGACACATACCTAGTTATTCCTTTAATAATTAAACTTCTAATTGGTGAACCACTCCAAATGTCGTATATACCACATAATTACTATTCACCATTGCTGGGTAACTATCCCAAAAAATATAATATGTTTATGAAATCCCTTAGACCATTGTTCAGCCTCATCATTTAGATTTTCTCAAAATGCTTTGTCGAGCCATCACCTAACTCTACCCTTTCAAATTATTGAACATTTCAAATCTGACCACACATCATTCTCATAAGTCTATCACTTTCGCCTTAGTATCAGGTCTAACATCAAATCCATATACGATACACCAATTTCTTAGAAGAAGAACGACCCACGATTCATCAATATAAGTTACAGAGAATGGAATGAAGAGATAAGAATCAGATCGGACCAAGGACGCACGATAGAGAACCAAAAAGTGATGATTTTTCCTAAAAGTCATTATAGCCTCTCAAAGATAACAACAGATGTCTCCGCGCCGATAATCGAAACTCTACTAGACTTGGCTTGTGAACACGTGAAGAGTTATGACCCTGGGGCTCTAATACCATTTCCTCATGACCCAAAAATGGATGTGATGACACTTGTCTTATCCCACTAAGTCAAGTCAACCTAAAACCCAAATAATATAATAAATGCGAAAGAAAAGCAAGAATAAATGTAACACCCAAGAAAATTTTTTGAACTAAGACTCGAACCATCCTTTGTAGTGAGTGAGATTTTTCCAAGTAATTAAAAATTTCTTAAATGTTAAGGTCACTAGATGTAGCTACTTGAGTTGAAAGAAGAACTAAAGAGAGTTCATTCAAGTCATTTCTAAGTTTTCTTAAGTTTTCGGTCAACTTCAAACAACCATAACTCTTGGTACAAGATGATTTAGGTGGGTACAAGATAGCTAATGAAAGTTCTTTGAATTATCTTTCCAACGCCACCAAGTTTGCTGAATTCCGAGCTCTGAGTAAAACGTTAAAACTGATTTACTAACGACGCCCAAACATGGCAGCAGTTCTGCGATGGCTCCGCATTACGGAGCCAATACAGACCTCACTGCCTGATGAAAAAGCATTCCGACTCCCAGCTCATTTTATTTATTTCTTTAGGGGTATTTTAGTCCTAAAAATCCTTAGGAGGTCATATAAATTGCCCTAAACGTGTAGAAAATCAGTTTTCTTAAATCAAACGCTCTCATCCACTCCAAAAATTCTAAGGAATTTAAGAAACACTAAGGCTAGCGTTCATCTTTCAAGATTATCCTTCAAATTGCTTTAAGAAGATGGTTCTTTCAGGTATGTAAGCTTCCATAGTGTTGAGTTTGTTCACCGATACGCCAATCATGTTAATTTCAACATTAAATTCGTTCTAGAAAGTTGAAAGTTTGGTGTTCTTGATATATGTTCTTGAATTTGCTTTCATTCTTGAATATGGCTGAGATTGACTAGTTCTTGAGATTATTGTATCGATTTATAGAATTGTTTTGAGTTAGATTCTAGTGTACATGTGCTGAGTATCGGAATCTAGAAAGAGGTTGAACAAAAGAATCAAATTTAGGCGAATAGGGGTTAGAAAACGAAGAAGCAAAAAGTTGGGCGAATTTGGCAACCCAGTTTGCATTGCGGACCTGCCTCCCCATTTCATAAAATTTTTCTTCGTGTCGCAGACCCAAAGGTTATTTCGCGACCAAGTATTAAAATGCATCTGCGCGTCGCGGTCTTGCTTCCCGACAGTGATTTCTTGATCGTTTCTCATGTTTAACTATATAAAAACACTCCTAAGCATCCCGATATCTTTTCTATCACAAATCACAACCTTGAATTCATAAATCAAATTCAAGGTAGAGTTGAGAGTCAAGTTTTGAGAGTTCTTTCAAACATTTTTGAGAAAGTCCCATTGAGTCTTTTTGAGGAGTCTTCTACAATTTCAAATAAGTTGTTTCAAGACTCGAAAAAGTGAGTATGAGAATAAGGAGAATGTATTCATGAGTCTACTTTGTCATCATGAGATCTTTCATATCATGAACCATAACTCTTGAATTCATAATACACATTCAAGAGAGAGTTCAGAGTAGAGTTCAAGGAAGCCTTTGAGTTCAATTGTGAATCCTTTGAGATCCATTATCGATTTGAGCTAAGTTTTGAGGAAGTAATTATGAGAATGAAAAGAGTCATATTCATGAGTTCCATATTGTTATGTGGACCGTCGAGTCGAGTTGTTTCAAGCCCATAATTCCGCATGAACTTCATAAGTTGAGCTTCTTTTAGAAGAGTGGTATCTTCAAGTTGTAAGTATTAAGTGTTGGGTTCCTATTCCCATTTGAGAAGTATCTTTGAGTCCTTGAGTTGAGTAGTTCACGCCCATAATTCTGTATGAACCCTCTAAGTTGATAATTCTTGAAATGAGTAGTATCATTGAAGTTCTTGAGTTCCAAGTATTGAGTTCTATCTATGGTTATTGAAAACCTTGCATTGAGTCGTTCACGACCATAATTCAGCATGAACCATACTTTAAGAAGTCTTTTACAAACATTTTAACTTTGTTTTAAAACTTAAGCTTTGGTTTGAGTAAAAAGTAAAAGTAAAAGTTCATTTCTTCAAAGATTATCCGGGAACTAAGTATTCCCAAGAGTTAAAAATGTATTCACATTTGAGAAAGAAAGGGAACATCGATTCCTAAAGAGCTTTTAAGCTAAGTTTTGAGTAATTATCTCAAACCAAAGAAAAAAGTTTTGTTTTAAAAACATATGAGCTAAGTATATTTTTTGGAGTAGTATTAAGCACCGATATGGGGATGTGAGTTCTTAATAACTAAAGTCTCCATAAACCATGTAGCCATCATGGGTTGTAAAAGATTATACTTTTTATTTGATTCCTTAAGTGCTTTTTAGCATAGACTAGTGGATCCACTTAGTTAAGGTACTCTATATTCGGCAAAGTATAGGACAATTCTGGCAGCGATGGTAATGCGATGTATCATCACTTAGGCTCATAGTGGTGGTTATCGGTTAGAGAAAGTCCCGCAGAGTTATATTATATTTTATTATATATAAATTGATTTTTTATTGTATTCTTTAATACACCGAGCTGATTTCTACTGTTTTAAAAGCTTTCCATATATTACATGTGTATTGTTGGTTTATATTGAGTTGAGTATCTTGAGTTGAGTATCCAGAGTAGAGTACCCAAAGTTGAGTATCATATCTTTGAAGGTGAGTATCTAATCCTTGAGTTGAGTATCTAATCTTTGAGTTGAGTATCTTATTCTTGAGTTGAGTTGAGTTGAGTTGAGTGAGTTAAGAAGAGGTAAGTATGTTTCCTTTTTACCAGTTTCAAGCTTATGTTTATGCTTTAGAATTTCCCTTACAAGCTCGTACATTCCACGTACTGAGCCATTTTGCTTGCATCATTTCATGATGCAGATACGGGTATTCAGGGTCATCAATTGGAGCTTTGTTGATACCATATGGGGTTCGAGTTAGCTATGGTGAGCCTCTTTGCTTTTGGAGGATTCCATTTACTTTTCAATTTTGTCAGGATGTCGTGGGTCTTATCCCAACTTCCATCTTTGTCAGTTAGAGGCTTTATAGATAGACAGTAGAGTTTTAGAAGTTTGTTCATTTATTTTGTTAAATGTTTTAAAGACTTAAGTTGCCCATTTTGGGGCGAGTTGAATATATTATATTATTCAGAGTTTTCTTTTGAGTGAAAGTTTTGCAAAGTTGGGTTTATTATATTTTTATTGACTTTGTATGCTTGAGTTAGTCTTCTGCTTGTAGTCAGCCAGGATGAGGGTTTGCTAGGGGACCAACAATCGTTCTCGAGTGTCGGCCACGTCTAGGTTGTAGGCTCGGGTCATGACAAACTTTGTATCAGAGCATAGAGTTCAAGTGTCCTAGGATGTCTACGAAGCTGTGTCAAGTAGGATCTTATTTATGGTTGTGAGGGCCCCACTTCTATAAATGAGGGACTATAGACATTTAAGAAAAGTTTTCCTTCTTTCATACTCTTAATCGTGCAATAGATCTATGTTATAGAGATTTTATTCTTACTCGTGCATTTTTCAGATCCATTCGACTACCCCCCATACTAGAGGTGGTTGAAAAGCAGAGTCAGTTCTTTGTTGATGAGTTGTGAAGAGCTCAGGATAGGATGTAGAGTAAGAGTTGCAAGTCAAGATGAGTTAGAGTATACCTTAACTAGAAAGGGGTTATGATGATGTGTCATTGTGTTAGTAATGACCAAGTGTAAGTGGTGAATAGAAGAGCACAAGTATTCATAAAGTGATAGATCTAAGCTAGGCTTATGATTTGTTGAGAGGGTCATGATATTCAAAGTGTTATAGAACTAATTAGGCATTGATGTATAGTGAATGAGTGAATAGTACTCAAATTGTGAAGGGAAATGTGATAGTAAATTGTAGGTATGAATACTAAGAGGTGAGGATTGACTATTTGTCATGAATTTGTTTTGTGGGAGAATGATTATTAACTTTGCATCTAGTCGTTGTAAGTTAGTATAGTAAGCGAGCAATCATATTGATATTTGGGTTTACTCATAAATATTAAGCTTGAATTTGAGATGAGTGTCATGATCAAAAGAAGGGCAACATGAGGGTGATGATGTTAGTCTTGAGATTTGATATAGAAGAATTGACATAGAGTAGGTGAGTAATTGAGGTGATAAGCTGCAATAAATATGAGTGGTACAAGTGAGAGACCCTAACATTTAGATAAGGGCAGTGAAGTGTGGCTAAGTTACAAGAGTAACAAGAGCATTAAGAGGTGTGCCGAGATGGTATGTTACCAGATGAGGTTCCAATTAAGTTATAGTTTTCCATGTGTGCCTAGATATCATAATTGGGTTGTCAATGTGGAATACGTCCATAACTTTCAAGTGCTAGCTTTAGACCTAAAGGGGAGATGACGAGATGAGAAATCTAGTCAAGTGTTTGAGAATAAGATAGTAATGAGTTCCAAAGAGTATGAGAGAGATCTATAATTCAAAGATCCTTTTAGTAGTGGAGTGATGTTAGAAAGAGGAGGTGGATGTTCTTATCCTGATAGTGATGGTGTGATAATTCCATTTAAGGTTATAAATGATAAGGAAGAGGAGGATGAGGTTTTACTATGAGAAATAGTTAAATGAGAGCCCTTAGTTGGTTCTGAAGGAGTTAGTTCATAGGAGTCCATGGAGTTGTTAGAGTACTAACCTTGAATGTGGTGTTGTTAGAAATTAAGTGGTTCTTTATATGAGCTCAACGTGGTGGTAAAGATGAGATTCCCTATAGAGAGGTATAGAACCTGAACCTAAGGATTTGGGCTAAGCTTGAATATAGTGAAAGAAAACCATTAGAATCAAACCTTGGTAAGAGTAACCCCATCCATACCCAGTCCAGTCGTCATTTGAGGACGAATGATCCCAAGGGGGAGATATTGTAACACCCCAAAAAAAAATTCAAACTAAGACTCGAACAACCCTTCGTAGCGTGTGAGATTTTTCCAAGGAATTAAAAATTTCTTAAGTGTTAAGGTCACTATATATAGCACCTTGAGTTCCAAGAAGAACTAAAGAGAGTTCATTCAAGTCATTCCTAGACTTTCTTATGTTTTGCGTCAATTTCAAACACCTATAACTCTTAGTACAAGATAAGTTAGGTGGACTACAAGATAGCTAATGAAAGATATTTGAATTACATTTCTGACGCCCCCAAGTTTGCTAAATTTTGAGCTCTGACTAAAACGTTATGACTAATTTACTAACGACACGGAGCCAATATGGACCTCATTGCCTAGTGAAAAATCATTCCGACTCCCAGCTCATTTTATTTATTACTTTAGGGGTATTTCAGTCCTAAAAACCCTTAGGAGGTCATCTAAATTTCCCTAAACGTGTAGAAAATTGATTTTCATCCACTCCAAAAATTCTAAGCTCAACGAATTCAAGAAATGCTAAGGCTAGGGTTCATCTTTCAATATTTTCCTTCAAGAAGATGGTTCTTTGAGGTATGTAAGCTTCCATAGTGTTGGGTTTGTTCACCCACACACCAGTCATGTTAATTTCACCATTAAATTCGTTCTAGAAAGTTGAAAGTTTGGTGTTCTGGATATATGTTCTTGAATTTGATTTTGTTCTTTAATTGGGTTGAGATTGAGCAGTTGTTGAGATTATTGTGTCTATTTATGGAGTTGTTTGAGTTAGATTCTAGTGTACATGTGCTGGGTATCTGAATCTAAGGGGGATTGAGCAAAAGAATCGAATTTAGGTGAATTGGAGTTAGAAAACGAAGAAGGAAAAAGTCGGGTGAATCTGGCAACCTAGTCTGCGTCGGGGACCTGCCTCCCCATTTCATAAAATTTTTCTTCGTGTCACGGAGAGGTCACGGACCTCTCCGCCTCAAAAGTTATTTCGCGACCAAATATTAAAATGCATCTCCGCGTCGCGGACTTCCTTCCCGGCAGTGATTTCTTGATCATTTCTCATGTTTAACTATATAAAAACACTCCTAAGCATCCTGAGATCTTTCGTATCACAAATCACAACCTTGAATTCATAAATCAAATTCAAGGTAGAGTTGAGAGTCAAGTTTTGAGAGTTCTTTCAAACATTTTTGAAAAAGTCCCACTAAGTCTTTTAGTGGAGTCTTCTACAATTTCTAATAACCTGTTTCAAGACTCAAGCAAGTGAGTATGACGATAAGGAGAATGTATTCATGAGTCTACTTTGTCATCATGAGATCTTTCATTTCATGAACCATAACTCTTGAATTCATATTTCAAAGTTGAGAATTCTTGAAATGAGTACTATCTTTGATGTTTTTGAGTTCCAAGTATTGAGTTCTATCTATGGTTATTGAAAACCTTACATCGAGTAGTTCACGACCATAATTCGGCATGAACCATACTTTAAGAAGTCTTTTACAAACGTTTTAACTTTGTTTTAAAATATAAGCTTTGAGTTGACTAACGAGTAAGAGTTAAAGTTCATTTCTGCAAAGATTATACGGGAACTAAGTATTCCCAAAAGTTAAAAATATTTTCACATTTAAGCAAGAAAGGGAACATCGATTCCAAGAGAGCTTTTAAGCTAAATTTTGAGTAATTATCTCAAACCAAAGAAAGAAGTTTTGTTTTAAAAACATATGAGTTAAGTATATGTTTTGGAGTAGTATTGAGCACCGATATGGGGGTGCGAGTTCATAATAAATCAAGTCTCCTTAAATCATGTAGTCATCATGGGTAGTAAAGGATCATACTTTTTAGATGATTTCTTAAGTGTTTTTTAGCATAGACTAGTGGATCCACTTAGTTAAGGCGTTCTATATGACAGGAAAGTTTAGGACAGTTCTGGTAGCATAGGCAACGAGGTGTATCATGATTTAGGCTCATAGTGGTGGTTGTCGGTGAGTGAAACTCCCACAGAGTTATATTATATTTTATTATATATAAATTGAGTTGTTATTGTATTCTTTAATACACTTTGTTGATTTCTATTATTTTGAAAGTTTTCCATATATTGCATGTGCATTGTTGCTTTATATTGAGTTGAGTACCTAGAGTCGAGTATCATATCTTTGTAGGTGAGTATCTAATCCTTGAGTTGAGTATCTAATCTTTGAGTTGAGTATCTAATCTTTGAGTTCAGTATCTTACTCTTGAGTTGAGTTGAGTTGAGTGAGTTGAGAAGAGGTAAGTGTGCTTCATTTTTACCAGTTTTAAGCTTATGTTTATGCTTTAAAATTCCTGTTACATGCTCGTACATTCCACGTACTAAGCCATTTTGTCTGCATCATTTCATGATGCAGATACAGGTATTCAGCGTCATCAATAGGAGCTTCATTGATAACACATGGAGTTTGAGTTAGCTATGGTGAGCCTCCTTTGCTTTCGGATGATTTCATTTACTTTTCAATTTTGTCAGGATGTCATGGGTCTTATCCCGACTTCCATCTTTGACAGCTAGAGGCTTCATAGACAGACAGTAGAGTTTCAGAAGTCTGTTCATTTATTTTGTTAAATGTTTTAAAGACTTAAGTTTCCCATTTTGGGGAGAGTTGAATATATTATATTATTCAAAGTTTTCTTTTGAGTGAGTTTTGCAAAGTTGAGTTTATTGAATTTTTATTCACTTTTTAAGCTTTGTATGCTCGAGTTAGTCTTCCGCTTGTATTCAGCTAGGATGAGGGTTCGCTTGGGGACTAGCAATTGTTCTCGAGTGTCAGCCACATCCAGGGTATAGGCTCAGGTTATGACAATAAAAGTCTAATACAATAAAATAATGTGTAAATTAATAAATAACTTACATATACCCCCAATACCTGTTGGTCACGTTTACAAGTCTCTAATGTATTACAATAGATTTGAAAGAAATAAACAAGTCTCAAATGATGTTGTCTCTAAAGTAGAACAAGATCATAAGTAGGAGTAAAAAGGTCTGATGAGATGACAATCAGCTGCCTCACAAATCTCCATAGAAAGCCTCAGACAAGAAGATAAGACAGAGTATCGTGAAGATCTGGGTTGAAAAACTACACAAATGTAGAGCAAGGGGTGAGTACCAAACCACGTGGTACTCAGCAAGCGAACTTTTAAACACAAGTTAAGAATATAGAATATGGGTACTCCTACCACCCCAACCGAACCTCCACAATTATAATCTGCATAAAATCAACCCAACCTAATTGTTCACAATTTCATAGCACACAACTCAATTACAAAAATTACAGATCAGTAAAATACAAGATCAACTTCATCAATCACAAGTTTCACTAAAAGGCACTCACAAGTTCACAAATGATAAAGATATGCAATGCAAATGTAACATCTCGCAATTTGAAATAGCTAGGAAGAAGCTAAAAATTTGAAATAGTCATTTTTGGAAAGAATGAAAATCTGGAAATTTAGTTTAGGAAAAAGGTGAGTTTTTGGTCAATTTCAAACGACCATAACTCATATCTCAGAATTAGTTAGGTGTAGATCCAGATATGTATGGAAAGATCTTGGAATGATCTTTCCAACACCACCAAGTTTGCGCGATTCGGAGTTCGTATGAGTAAGTTATGCCCTTTGGAAGTAGGGTTGTTGGATTAAGGAAATGTCCAATCCGGATTTTGGAAGGGTAATTTAGTCCCTTGCTTACCTAATTATTCTAATTCATTTTTAGGAGTTTAATTGGGGTAAAGTAAGATTTTAGTCAATTTTAGAAAAGTAAATTTTACGCTAGGGCTTGGAGAAGAGGAGAAAAGAGGAGAAAGGAGAAGAACGTCCAAGATTCGTTGATTTCGTCAAGGGTAGCTTGTGGATTTCATCGGGGGTGATTCAAAAAAGGTATATGAGATCACATAGCATTGGGTTAGTTTACCCACGAGCCAATCATGATTCAATTCAGTGAAATATCTGTGATTTGAAAGTAAATCATTTGAGTTCTTGATGAAATTCGTTTGAATTCTTGTGGGTTATTTTGTTGAAGTTTCTTGTGATTAGATTCATGTTTCCGGGTGTAATTTTTTTTTGAATTTATCATGTAATGAGGGTATAAATGGTCGTAAGTGTTTGGGGAAAGAACCATTGAAGTTTAGAGGGTTTAAAGTTGAAAAATGGAGAAGAAAAGTCGTCAAACACCTGGGGAAAGGAGTGGGGCGTCGCGCCAACCAGCGCGCCCCAAAGCAGTCCCTAAATGTGGGGCTCTGGGCCGACGCGCCAGTTAGAGTGCCCCAACTTGTTCTCTGAATTTTGAGGGTTGGCGCCCCGCGCCTCTCAGAGCGCCAGGGACGCCAGTTCATCCCATTCTTCCCCAATCTTTTCGTACTTGTTCCTTAGCAATGTACCTTTGTTTTCTAGTTGATTTCAACACTCTAAGGTACATCTAAACATCGTGAAATAATCCATAAACATGAGATCATGAACCTTGAATCCCTAATCCAATTGAAGAAAAGTTAGGATCTAAGTCAAGGAAAGTCAAGTGCCAAGTCTGGGAAGTTCTCAGAGTCTTTTCAAGAAGTCTTTTGCAAATGTTTTCAACCTTGTTTTAAGACTTAAAGTTCAAGTTGAGAAAAGAGTAAAGAGTATAGATTAAAGCTCATTTATTCAAAAAGTATATGGGGACTAAGTATTCCCAAAGATATTTAAAATGTTTTCACATTTAAATAAGAACGGAAGTTGAGATTTCCAAAGAGTCTTCACGCTAGTTTTCATAATAGAGTAATCGCTTTCTAAATGAAGCAAGAGGGGAAACTTTTATTTCCAAGATAGACTTTGAGCTAAGTTTTTGAGCACTAATCTCAAATCACAGAAACAAGTATGTTTTTAAACATAAAGAGCTAGTATTATATTTTGGGAGTAGTATATTGAGCACCGATATGGGGAAGAGTTCATACAACTATCAGCCCCCATAAACCATGTAGTCATCATGAGTAGAAAAGGGTCATACTTTTTAGATGAATCCTTTTTGCATAGACTAGTGGATCCACTTAGAAATTCAGGTCCTAAACCTTGGGAAGGGTATAAGATGCGCTGGCAGCGTGAGGGAGATCGTTGTATTATCACAATAGCTCTTATGTGATCGTTGTCGGTTAGAGAAACTCCCTCAACATTATTTGTATCTTTATATACATCAGATATATTTGTATTTTTCATATACAAGTAGAGTTCATAATGTATCTTTGCATACATACAAAATTGTTATTGTATTTCTAAATACACAGAGTTGACATCATGTTTTTTAACAGCTTTTCCTTATATTACACTTGTTTTTAAATTGCTTTATATTGAAATGAGTCCAGTTATGTAGAGTTAAGTTGAGCCAGGTAAGTTCTTCAGATTCTCTGTCAAGCCTATGTTGTTTTAGCATTCCAACTCGCATACTCGTACATTCAATGTACTGATGCCAGTTGGCCTACATCGTCTTATGATGCAGATGCAGGTAACTAGGATCAGCATCCAGCGCATCGTTGATCCAGTGAGCAGTTCAGAGTCTGTGGGTGAGTCTCTTTTCATTCCGTAGGATCCCTTTTATTGCTTTCAGTTTATTATCAGTTCTTTAGGATATCGTGGGTCTATTCCGACATCCATCTAAGTTGTTTTAGAAGCTTCATAGATAGTCAGTTAGATGTTAGTTCATTCATCATCATTTTGTTAGTGGCTTATGTTCAGATTTGAGTTGCCATTTTGGCTAAGTCAAATATTTATTTTTAAAACATTATGAGTTCAGTTTGACACATGTTGAGTTATCTTGTATTGGATTCTCTTTCTTATGGCTAAGTCTTTCGTTGAGTGAGTAAGCCAGGCCAAGGGCTCGCTTGAGGCCAACAATGTCTTCGAGTGTCGGCCACATCCAGGGTGTAGGCTCGGGGCGTGACAACAATGAAATGCAATGTTAAGTATAGTGATGCATGTCTGACCTAGTGATACAAACCCGTTGTTTCTCAGTATGGGATCCGGGGGAACTTATATATCAATGCATCCATTATGGCATACGATACAATCCTTGATAATAGAAATTCATCGCGGCATGCATCACGTTCCTCGATAATAGAATCCATCGCAGCGTGCGACACATTCCTCGATAATAGAATCTATCACAGCGACACGTTCCTCGAATCATAATATATGTCGTATCACGCGACACGACCCTCAAAATGTTAAATACTCTTTAACTTCTTATTCTTCCTCAATTCACATAACACTTGTCACAACCACGTCTTCAAACCAATGCAAATGACATGTTTACACAAATAATGAGGAGATGACCTTTTTCATAACAATGCACAATTCACAACAAAATATCATGATACGATATCAAAAATTAATCAATAAGTCTTTCAAATCATTCTCAACATACTGCACACCAATAATAAATCACATTTCCTTTTATTAACCCTTTTTCATCATTAGAATTATTCAATATGGTTGTTACAATTTGCTTATATCATTCTAATAAGTAGAACAAACACAAAATGTAATATGTCATACAAATTTTGAATATGCACTACAAATATTTGATTTTATAATTCTTATGGCTTTTTCAAAAAAAGAAAGATATCTATTCTTTATGTGAATTATTACATGTTGCGTTAGTAATCCTATAACTCAATTTTTTACTCATATTTTCATATAATCAAAGATTTAGGCTATAACTAAATTAATTAAGTACTTACATGCCGGCATGAATTGTAGGCCATTCTTGCTTCAGCGTTTTATTGTTAAATGAATGATATTGTTTCTGTTTAATAAGTGTACTGAGTTGTTTTCAATGTTGCAGGAGGAGTGTCTAGATTGTATTCTCATATAAGTGGGGAGGCAACTAACCAGAAAATTTTTTCATTAACAACGAACACATAGAGTATTGTATTAGAGGATTAATTCACATTCAAATTAAGGAAGAGAGTCAGGCTGGGATATAGTTGTGTATGAGAAAGGATGTTATAGGAGAATTTATAAACTAGTTCTATCTTTAGGTTTTGTTCTCTGCATGGAAGTATTTCTTGTTGTAACACCAAAATTACCCCTGACATCAGTAACTGATTTGTTTAAATTTATATTCACCATTAGTGGAAGGACTGAAATCACTTACTTTGATTAATTAAAGGTTAAGTATGATTAGTGAGCTATCATAGGGACCAAAACCAAAATAAGATGATAACACATGGACAAAAAAAGTTACTCTTTTAAAATATGCATTCTTATCATGAGTTCATCCATATATTTTATTTCTTAGAATGCATACGAAATCTAATTCTTATATACAATAGATTTTGTATGCATGTGTATGAACTTTATAGTCTCTTTTCCCTCAATTATATCTATGATAAATTTATTTCTAATTCAATAAATATCTTATCACTGTGCATGCGTGGACATATTGACAAGTAATGATCATAAAAGTGGAGGTTATCTTCATAATAGAGGGAACTAATGAAGATAATAGTGAAATTAACTTCTTGGTGTAGTTGACATCTATATTATACTCCACTATATCAAGGACATAATTTAAATCATAATTAACTTTATAAGTAGTGCTCTTTGTTTCCTAGAAAATATCAAACTTGATTAAAGAAAAGCACAAATATTGAAAAAAAAATTAACATCCATCTTGAACATTGAAAAAAATCTCAAAAATATCAGTTAATATGAAATAGAGGGAGTAATATGAACTAATAATACTTGATTATTTCATACAAGATCATTAATTATTGAGGAACCAATATATTTATTTTTAGGAACAAATATTACTATGGGTAGAAGATAAAGTTGACAAAGAGAAACTTTTGGAGGGATTCCAACTTTTGTAATAATTAATTAATCATCGGTAACAAAACCCTTTTCATTAATTTTAATAGTTGGATATTTGGGAAGAATTAATTTAGGGGTGCGTGTTCAGTGTTCGGTTCGGGATTCTCAAATTTTGAGTTCGGTAATTGGTAGATAAAAGTAGATATCAAATACTAAATTTTTAAATTTTGATTCGGTAATTCAGTAATCGATAAATTAAACTTTAATTTGGTACGATATTCGATAATAACGTATTGAATTTGCAGTTGATTGTATTACAAAGTTAATATTATTTCTCCAATTATTTCTATTTTTTATGTTGATGCACAAAATAATAGAATATCAACAAGTAAGAAGACATCAAGAAAAACAAACTGATACAACTAAAAAGAAACATATATATATATATATATATATATATATATATATATATATATTGAGTTGTTTAAGTTTATTCTTTAACTCTC
>JAJOOF010001308.1:0-34864 GCA_029582545.1 Solanum lignicaule | reverse complement strand
ATTTTATGAAAAAATTGTTACATAAATTTTAAAAAATGAAAATATCATGGTTTGTAAAGAAGTAAAGAATAATTGATAATTTTATGAAAAAATTGTTACATAAATTTTAAAAAATGAAAATATCATGGTTTGTAAAGAAGTAAAGAATAATTGATAATTTTATGAAAAAATTGTTACATAAATTTTAAAAAATGAAAATATCATGGTTTGTAAAGAAGTAAAGAATAATTGATAATTTTATGAAAAAATTGTTACATAAATTTTAAAAAATGAAAATATCATGGTTTGTAAAGAAGTAAAGAATAATTGATAATTTTATGAAAAAATTGTTACATAAATTTTAAAAAATGAAAATATCATGGTTTGTAAAGAAGTAAAGAATAATTGATAATTTTATGAAAAAATTGTTACATAAATTTTAAAAAATGAAAATATCATGGTTTGTAAAGAAGTAAAGAATAATTGATAATTTTATGAAAAAATTGTTACATAAATTTTAAAAAATGAAAATATCATGGTTTGTAAAGAAGTAAAGAATAATTGATAATTTTATGAAAAAATTGTTACATAAATTTTAAAAAATGAAAATATCATGGTTTGTAAAGAAGTAAAGAATAATTGATAATGAAAAGATATAATATATTATTTTAATTAAAGATTTAATAAAGATAAATGTAAAGAACTTGATATTATTCAAAGTTGAAGATAAAGTCTGATTTTAAAAGTAATGTTGGAGGGTGCATAGATTTCAAATGACTTTCAATTTAAGATTATATTATACATTGCAATTTTTTTAGACAAAATGAATGAAAGTTCGTACTGAAATTATGCCCTAACTCAACGAATTGCATCTCGATCCAGACATGTGTTAGTTTCGAATGAAGATTGAGCTGTTATCCAAGTTTCTATTGTAATTTTTTCATCTGGAATATAGTAGTGTTTGATTGTTACTTCTTGTAAACAAGAGATGAGAACGCTTTATTTGAAATTTACGAAGATGAAATCGAAAAACAAACGACACAAGGGTTAAGGCTTTTCTAACATTGTCACCTTGAAAACAGCTATAGCCATAATCGTCCAAAGAAGCAAACACTACCTGCACTGATGCCTTAAAAGTTCAATCATTCACCATATGAAATTATAACACTCATCGGAGAATCGATAAACTGAAAGGATGTTCATATAGTAGCATTGCAATGAAAATACAACAGGAGTGCATACCAACAAAACACATCTTATTGCACATTCAACTACTACGAGCACCAAACATCCTATGCAACCAAGATATGATTTCGTGCAGTAAAATTCTAGAAATACAAATTTCATACTTATCTACAGCGGCCTATTGATAATTTGGATCTCTTCCAGGCATGTTTTGATTCTGATGAGGGTTTCCACCTGACGTATTCGGAGCATAGTTCTGACTTGGAGGGGGCATATTTGGGTTCTGATAATGGTTTCCACCAGATGTATTTGAAGCATAGTTCTGGTTTGGTCCTGGACCTGTTTGGTAAGGCATGCCCCCATTGTTTGGTCCACCATTATATTGATTGTTTGGTGCTCCACCGTAGTTATTGGGAGGCGCTCCACCGTAGTTTCTGGGAGGCCCTCCACCATAGTTAGGTGGCGCACCTCCCATGTTGGGCTGCATGTTGGGTGGCCCTCCCATGCCAGGCTGGTGCATCCCGCCCATGTTGGGCTGCTGCTGCTGCATACCTCCCATGTTAGGTTGCTGCTGCTGCATTCCACCCATGTTAGGTTGCTGCTGCTGCATTCCACCCATGTTAGGGGGTGGTGCATTTCTCATATTGGGAGGTCCACCACCCATATTGGATCCAGGGTTCTGCATCTCTCTTCTTCTCTCAAAATTTCTGGACCTATCAAAGTTACGAGGTCGGTCATTACGTCTGTTTCTCTCATTAGCTCGGGCATTGTTCCTCACCCACTCCTCGTGGTATTTCGGATCATATGGTACAGCCTGCCCATTAATAAAAGGTTCTCCTGCAACATGCACCACAATAGTCATACAATACTGGTGTACCAGAAGAGAACATGATTATATCCGAACAGGGCAAGATAGACATGTATGTAAGTTCTTCATGAAAATGCCAACGTTGAATTTCTCATAAATTTTTCTTGTGCCATCATTACCCACAAAACAAATTATCATATGTATTAAATCATAAACGAACTAACTGTTCAGAATCAAGCATTTCATATTTTCAACTGTATTTTCCAATAATATCCTCGTCTCAATTTACATGACGTTTTCTATCTTGGGACATTCCTTAACATACTTCAACTAATAACAGTACTTTATGTTAACTTCCACAAATTTCAAAGATTCAATTTCATTTAACAACTACAGAGTACTACATTATTCCTGATCAAATTTTTGCTACTGTTTTGGTATTTTCTTTAGCTATTCTTTAACTCCTCCTCATTGAGATAATGGCATATACAAGTCAAATTGACATTTTAATATCTCCATGCCACTTAAACTATGTTACACAAAACAGGATTACCCAAAAGTTACATATGTAAAGGAAAGGGACAGGAAAGCAAATCCAGCAGATCGGAAGTGAATTCAGGCAGAGAAACACAATTGAAGAAAGAAATCCTGTCAAAGTCTATTAGCCAGGAGCAAATGCCTAGCGTTTGTTATTGATCATATATTACTCACTTGAAGTTTTTTGTAAAAAAAAAAAACATATAATTTCACAAGAATTGTGTGACAAAAAATACTAGTCACTACCTACCTCCATAATCTTTATTTTTAACATCCAGGTAGGAATCAGGAAGCACCCATCTAACCTTGGGCAATTCTGCACATGGATGAAGAAAAGAATGCTTAGTTTCACCTTGTTACCATTAAAAAATACTTGGATAAGATCAAGATACAACCAAAAAAATATTAATGGAAAAGGACGCTAACAATGCATCAACCTTTGAGCTTATAAGAAAGTTCTTCGGATACAAGAGCTCCAAATGCATAGTAATGTCTTGTCGAGACAGAGTAGATCTTCATTCTTGCTTCTTCCTCACTGCAAGGTGTATTAATCACATAAATCCTCCACGGTAATTAACTAAACTTCTTTGAAAGTATTTCACAAGCCCAAGAACCCATACAGTCTGGGAGTATCCCATCAGCAAGTGACCCACTTTTATTATACAGGCAGATTGCTTAAACTATTTTTTTTGCAAACAACAACTAGTTGGGATTAGCTATAGCCTATATGAATCCTCAATATCTACTCCGCTTAATTTGAACCTGTTTCATAAAAACACTCAATAGTTTGTCTTCTAAAACTAATTAAAAGATTTTCAGATTCTCAACATTATCTCCAGACATACAAACTCATCCCTTTTCCTTTCTTATTACTTCAATAATCAATTTCTGACCAATTAATCATTACAATAAGTTAGCTGCTCGCATAGTGGAACATGCAGCCCAATCAAATGATTGGGAGCTGCCAATATATCTCATGGTAACAAAAATGTATTGTTCCGAGGTTATCAAAGTTCCGTCATCAGTTCATATTTTTTTTTTTTAGAACCGAGAAATCCGTCTGTGACCCGCCCCCTTTGGACCAATCACAGCCTTCTCATCAGTTCATATTTTTGTGGGACTACACGCTTGAAACTGAAAAAAGGAAGGTGAATGGGTCTCCTAAAGCTGTGCAAATTGGGTGGAAGATAAAAAGAGCAATTTTTATATTAATAAAGAGAATCTATTCCTAATAAAAAATAGGATTATTAACTATCAAAAGGATTCATACTGCCGACAAAAACTAGCTAGAGATAGAGCAGTGGCTTGATTGATGATTGAATGATGTCAAAGAAAAAACAGAACTGCTAATCATTACAGGCATGTTGCTTAAACTATTTAGAGGAACACACAACAACAACTAAGCCTCAATCCCAAGCTATAGTTAGGAGTAGCTCTATGAATCCTCAATATCCATTCTGCTCCATTTGACCTGTTTCATACGTACACTCAATAATTTGTCTTCTAAAACCAACTAAGGGGATCTCATTTGGGTAGCTACCTGAGCTTTCAACTTGTTGGTGAGGATTCAATTCCCCACCTTGTAATGCCCTCTCTCATTTCCCCTTCCCCTACCCATGATGTAATAAAAAATAATTTTTAAACAAAAACAATTAAGGATTTCCAAGTTCTCTACTTTCTCTACAGACACAAATTCATTTGTCCTTCTCTCCATTTCTGACCAACTATACATCACAACACACTAGCAGTCCTCACAAGCTAATATGCCTTAAATCTCTAACAAATTTGTGTCGGCAATTTGAATGCATAGCAATATAGACAACAACAACATAACAAGTCTAATCCCACAGGTGGAGTCTGAGAAGCTTAGAGTGTACTGTACGCGGACCTTACCCCTAACCCTCAGCTTAGATGAAGCATTTTAGAAATGAAAGCAGTAACTACAGAGCAATATGTACAACTAATTGACGCAAACAACAAAACAAAATACAGAACATTTCAATTCAAACCTTCCGACAATCGTAGCAAGAGTTTTGATGTAGCTATCAATAATCTCATCTCTTGTTGGATCACCTTCAGGCTTCTCCATCACAACAAGCCAGTGCTCAAAATCACATCCATCAAGCAAAATCGTCTCCTTCGGTGGACGATTAGACCAGTTCGGGTTCGGGTCATTCAACGACGACGACGTTTGACGAGTCGCAAAACCTCTCAACGACGTCGCCGCCGTTAACGTCGCTGGAGTGAAGGTTCGGAGACTCGCTGCGACGGCGATGAGAGGACGAAAACGGAGGAGAGAGAAAGAAGATGGAAGAGGTGTAGAAAGAGAAAGAGGAGCGTATGAGCGAGAGAGAGTAGTGAGTAGAGAACGAGTAAGATAACGAATCGCCATTTCTGCCAAAAACCCTAAAGAAGAAAGTGAAGGGGTGAAAGAGTTTTATATAGAGTGAGCCAAATGGGGTTTATCAAAAGACACGTGTATCATTACTATTTGTTACAATTTCATTTTCCAAAATGCCATCAAAACTATTTTTCGTCATTCCAATTTACATGACACTCTTTAATTTTAGTCCGTAAAAGTGTAGTAGGTATTGTTTTGTTATTCGTTCATACTATTAGTTATAGCATTGCTCGTATAGTTTTTAGATTTTTGTTACTATAACCCATTTTGTAGAACTACACCGATATGTTGCAATAGTAAAACTACTCTATCCCTTAACTAAAGGTTTCAGGTTCGAGCCGAATATAGAGAAAATCCTGTTAAAAGTGCTATCCCCAAATGGATCATGTAATGCGTAATTCGAATTTAGTGGGGATTCTAATGTAGGCTCTGGACACTGAATCGAAAACCAAAACCAAAAAAAAAACCATTGATTGTGCTCTTTTAGCCATTTGATAACAATAGTGTATCAAACAAATATATGTTTATTTATAATTATTGTAGTACAACTTTTCATTTCCTGTTCGAACTTTCAATAAGTAAAGCACAACATAAGGTCATGGATAATCAGAGCTAGGTCAAGTAATCTTTCAAACCTTTGACATAAAAAACAACTATTCATGAAAAGACCTTGTGCGGTTGTTAAACGATATCTCCCTTGTTCTTGAGTAAGTGTTGTGATCCTCCACGAGCTGATTGTGTTGATTACTTACAGTTGGTCAAACATCAGTGCTATAGCGCAAGGGAAAACGACGATGCAACATCCTTTGCAGCCATCTCCTACGCGGCTCTGGGTTTAAACAGATGAAACACTCTCTTTCTTCTGGATCCCTTACGATATCCAAAGCATCTAAATACATTGCACTTGATTGTGGGATATCCTCCATCTCATTCAAGCACTTAACAACAGAAGCTATAGAGAGATCGGGAATACTGACAGCTACACAAGTCTTGTTATCCGTGCTAGTAGGCTTTGACACTCGTTCATTTGTGAGTTCAACGAGTTTGCCTACACAAGTCTTCAATTCAGTCATCCATGGTTCTGCAATAGGATGGGACTTCACAGCAGGTTGTTGTTGAGGAAGTTTTGAAAATACAGGCATTGATGTTTGGCTGACATAATCACTTTCTGACGCAGTGCATGTTTGACGTTCAATATCATCTAACCCCATTGGCAACAAGTCATCATGAGCGTCAATTGACTGTTCAAAAGATGCTTGACCTAGTTCTTGATCAAACTTCCAAGGGTTAATACCAACTTTTCGGTCTATGCTACCACCTATATAGCTGAAAATTGATGGCGAGTTTTCCTTTTTGACTTTCTTAAATGCTGGACATATTCCTTCACTTATATGACGAAGCAAATGAGTCGTTCCACTTCGGGTTGAAGAAGTGAAAATTTTATGGCAATGATTACACTTGCATTTGTCACAAGTTCCATCCTCCTTTATTAGCTTTGTAAAGTGTTGCCAAACTCTAGATCTTAATCTTCCTTCTCTTTTACGCTTCTCGCCTGTGCTTGCTTCAGTCAGACTGGTTAGATCCACAATACCCTCAGGAATAGCATCTGCCATCTAAACAAAAGCAACCACTTTACAAATAGGAATTAACGAAGGAAATCTGACACAGCTGATGCACGTTAAACATTTACATGAAATCAACAAGTTACTTAATTTCAAAAGTGTATGTCCAAACTTTGAGCTCTTTATATGTCTGAATCTGAATGTCGGCAACATGTATAAATTTGTATAACAAAATATTAGCAACAACAGGTCATTATCTTTGGCTTAATACTATAGAAAGTAGCCTCAAGGAAGATCCTATAATTCAACACCATACACAAGAAACGGAAGCTGCAGACACATTTTAAAGTGGATACATGATAGCATATCAATATGACCAACCATTGTCTTTTTCAGAATTATTGTATCACACCTTGTCAAGCACTAAATAGACTATAATCGGGTACTTCAAAGTGTAAGGCTTAAAGTTTTGTCTAGGCAAGGATCAAGCTTGGCAAATCTCTAGCTGCAACACGTTGCTTTCTTTTGTATTTCTCAGAGATCGTGGGAGTAGACCCGGGTGCCTTTTTAGTCTTCGTCAGCAATGCAATCCGATTAATAGACTGATTGATGACATCTAAAAATGCTAAGATTTTAAATTCTTCAGTATACATTAGTCCCACGGATCAGCAAGATGGAAATCCTAAAGAACATACTGCATCAAACGTGTAATGTAGTAGTTTCTAAGATAAAAACATTTGGCATCTAATGTTTCCATCATTCCATTTCACAGCTTACTTAGTTATTCTGGGAAACAAGAACTTCTTAGTAGAGTGTACTTTACCCATTTATTCTTTCCAGCTTGAATAGAGATTAGTCGGGCAAGTGTGCTTCAGATACTGGATGGTTAAATCAAAAAAAGAAAAAAAATTCACTCCTATGCTACGACACAAATGACTATTCGAACTTAATTTTTTAAATCTACAACCTCCTTTTTCAATCGAACCCCAAATAAGCTCATCGAAGAATCCCAATTTCATCCCTAGAAGCTCCAAAACTAGCTGAATTCTACTTTAAGCTAAGTTTCCATGAATCATCAGTGTGCTAATTCGACGTCTATCAGCAAGGACACAGATTGAATCAATCAAACAAACTCAAGAGATACACTAAGCATAAAAACAACGACTTTTTTTTCTTTCAACATCAACTCAAACAGAGAGCATTAACTACCTGATTCATTACATACAGAACTTCTCGTCTTCAAAATGAAGATCCATTAGTGTGTATGTGCGAAGAAATTCATTAAAAATGTATAAATATAAGATTTAGAACTCAGTTTTTATCACTTGAAGTTGTCATTCTAAAACACAAAAAGCTCCGAGCAACAGTGACGAAGAGGAGTACTTACCGGCGGAGTGAGAGGTAAATCAACCGGAGTAAATTGAAGGCGGCGTTGGTCAACGGCGATGGGCGGTGAACTGTGAGGGTTTGGAGACGCCATTAGAAGCAAAAATGGAAGTGAATTATTGGTCGTGGAGACCCAAAAGGGGATCGAAGAACGGAAACGGGCCTAAATGGGCTCGGAGAGAATGCATGTTTGGGCCTGACATCAAAGTTCGGGCTTGAAGTTTTTGTTCATGCAGGCCCGGTGCTCGTCCATAAGGAATTTGGGCATGTAATCTAGTTGGAAATAGTCTCTCGAGGTTATATTGAACATGTTATTGTTATCATTAGTTTTTAAATTTTTGTGTATCTACCGACCATGGTTGGCATTAGGGTATGTTGATTGAAAATTCTATATGAATTAAAAAAAAAGAAATAGACTATGAATTTGCTTAGTTTCTGATATGTAATGAAAGAATCATATGTCACTTTACCAATTTCGAAACAAGTCTAAAAGTTACATATGTTGAAGAAATGAGGAACTAAGCCCATATATGACTGAAATTCAAATAAAAATGGCTTAGAAAAAATTGATTGAAATACTTCTTAAACCTAATTCTATCCTTTCTCGTGACCACAACGGTCAACCTCTCACACCTTATAATTGGGGGATCTGCACCTCTCCTTCTCATATGCATGAACCATTTCAGTCTCACTTTTTACATTTTGTCTTTCACAGAGGTATACATTCACCTCAACATCCTCATTTCTGTCACTCTTAACTTATGAACATGAGAATTTTTGTTTGGTCAACACTCCATACGATTAAACATAGTTCATATAACCACCATTCCGTAGAGGACAAGTATTACATTCTTATAGGGTAGCTAATGTGAGTCTCCATTTCATCCACCTTACCCCAAATTCTTATCAATCTCCCTATTACCTTTGATTAGTGACTCCAGGGTACCTAAAACTTCCCTTTTTAGTGATGACATGTGTGTCTAGATGAGACATATTATTGAACTTAAGGCTATGTATAAAATATCGTAAATCGAATTACCGAATTGAATAAATTTTTTTGCTAATTTGGTATTCGATAATTCGATATTTGATATGGTATTCGAAAATAAAATTTTAGAATTATGGTATTCGAGATCGGGTTTGGTATGAAACATTAGTATCAAATTATTTGATATTTCCCGAATACCAAATTATTTACTTAATGAAGGTCATATATCAACATATCTATTACAAGTCCAAAGAGAAAGTTAAAGAATAAGCATGAACAATCCAAATACATATGTCTTTTAGTTGTATCAATTTGTTTTTCTTAATATCTTCTTACTTATTGATCTTCTATTATATCGTGCCTATATATTAAAAAAAATTAGAAATGATTGGAGAAATATTATTAACTTTGTAATACGATCGGCTATAACATCAATACGATATCACCGTATACCAAATGTCCACTCCTAATTGAACTTGCATTCTAAATATTTAATTTTAATCCTACTCATCTTAAAATCTTTTTGACTCCAAAATTTGTTTCCAAACTTTCAATCTCACCTTAACTCCACCTCAAGCCTCATCAATAAATACTACTCTATCGTTAACTCTATACAATAATGTTGTTTCATTATATTCTTCAAAAATTTAGAGGCGGATCTAGAATGGTGAGAGCAAGTTCTCGAAAACATAATAACTAAATATTCCGGTGATAGAAATGAAACTTGCTTATGCTTTTGTAACCTCCAACTAATACTAGAGGTTACAAGTAACAACCATTCCAACAAACTGTCAGCTCAGTATACATTTTGATGAGTAGTCAGTTGAATTTAGTAGAAATCTGCAACAATCAGTTTCTGTAATCCGATTCTTGAATCTTAACTACACTGGTTAGAACCCCAAATCCGATTTTTTTTCAGATTTTCAACAACCCCATTTGCGTAGAAATGCCTTCAAACCCAAAAATTTTCACTGCTCGATCATCCTATTCGTACTTTTACCATTCCCGTAGATCGAAAATCTTGATTCTATGTTTTCTAATCGGTTTTGCTGGGTTTGTTTTTGGGTTTATTGCGATTTCGAGGAGGGGTTTAGGAAACAGCTGTAAATATGCTGAACCCAGATCTGTTTCTGTTGCTTGGGATAGAAATGTGATGAGTAGAGAAGAAAATGGAATTGGGGTTACTGGTGGAGGGTATAAGAGGCATAAAGTAATGGGTTTTGTTGGAATTCAGACTGGGTTTGGATCGGTTGCTCGCCGGAGATCGTTGCGCCGGACTTGGTTTCCATCTGATCACAATGGGCTTCAAAAGTATACCTTTTTTTTCTATCTATATGTAAATACTCTTTTATTCATACTCTTTTATCTCTGTTGAGGATATTGTGTAAGATTTAAGTTTCAGATCATTTTTCCTTGATAGCCGTGGTATCTAGACTAGCTTGCGCGCACCTAGACTAATTCAATAGGGTTGGACAGATGGAAAGATTTTAGTTTCAGATCATACATTGCTGGACAACAACAATATATCCCGTGTAATCCCACAAGTAGGGTCAGGGGAGGGTAGGAATGTACTAGACCTTATCTCTACTTTGGTGGGATAGAGAGGCAAGATCTTAAATTGCTCTTGGATCCTAATAGAAGAGAATTGATTCACATATGCCAGGCCCAACTAATTTGGATTGAGGTGTAGTTGATTTTTGACTGATTGATAGATTTTAACTCTCTCTACTCCAGCTTTAGTTTTGAAAGGGAAAACTAGCTTCGTTTTCTTTTCTAATACAAAAAGGCGGGTTCTTTGTGTTTACGTAGCTTTAGGGGACGAAGTTGAAGTAGGAATATTTACAGAATGTGGGTTGATAGTGTGTAAGATTTAAGTTTCAGTTCATTTTTATTGATAACTGTGGTATTTGGACCAATTTGTGCACACCTAGACTAATTCTACGGGGTTGGACAAATGGGAAGATTTTAGTTTCAGATCTTAAATTGCACTTGGATCCTAGTTGAGCAGAATTGATTCATATATGTCAATCCCAACTAGTGTGAATTGAGTTGTAGTTGATTGACTGATTGATAGAGTTTACAACTTCAGTTTTGAAAGTGAAAACGAGCTTCAATTTATTTTTGAGAACAAAAAGTCAGGTCTTTGAGTTAATGTAGCTTTAGGGACGAAGTTGCAGTAGTAGTATTTGCAGTATATGGGTTATTATTGTTGTTATAAAATGAAAAGTACATCTTAAACTGTTTTTGGATGATGTGGTGGGACTACTTAATGTGCTGTTTGTTGCCTTCCTAACCATAATGAAGATCTATTTCGAATAATTTCATGTTCTCACCACTAATATGGTATCGTGGAAAGACACCCAATATGGGTGTGGTTTCCATAAATTTGATTAAAAAAATTATTAATTTCATGTTCTCCGAATCATTTGTCACATGCTTGCTTGATTTGACTGTGTCCTGAAACTTGACCAGCAAGAACTTACTGGAAATTGGCCAATATGTTGTAGATTATTAGCTTATATAAAGCACATGAAAATGGAATAGAATGGAATGTGACTAAATGCTTACTGCAGAGTCGTTAAGTTTAAGACGAAGGAGAACGGAAGAACTTACTGGCTGGAAGATAGTTAATCATTCAGGCACTTCTTAAGCAGAAGTTGTCGTTTTTTTAACTAACAACTTCAAACTTGTAGCTCTTCCGCTGTAGTTTTTTTTTTAAAGGTTCACTTGTTTTTGCAATAACCATGTGTATTGGCCTGCGAATTACTTTTATGTGTAGTTGTACTACCCTAGATTTGTGAATTTTGCTGAACCAGCTGAATGAATGTTGCAGGTTAGAAGAAGCCACTGGCTTGGCTTTTAGATTTGTTATTGGTAGAACAAGTGATAAATCCAAGATGTCAGCACTTAAGAAAGAGGTAGCAGAATATGATGATTTTGTACTATTGGACATTGAAGAAGAGTACAGTAAGCTCCCATACAAAACGTTAGTTCTGACATTTATTATTCATTAGTTTCTTCTGTTTGTGATCTACACTTACACCAAGATGCTTTTACAGATTAGCCTTTTTCAAGGCTGCCTATGCACTTTATGATTCCGAGTTCTATGTTAAAGCTGATGATGACATATATTTACGGCCAGGTAGCTAGAATTCTGATGCTTTGTTATTCTTATTGTTCTTTAATTGAGGTATTCTGTTATGATTCCTATGCTACTGTAACTTTTTATGATCTCATGTTGCTTTGATATTCCATAAACAGATCGCCTTTCATTACTCTTGGCCAAAGAGCGGTCTCACTCACAAACATACCTTGGATGTATGAAAAAGGGTCCAGTTTTCACTGACCCCAAGCTCAAATGGTTAGTCTGATTCTGATAGGAGTTTCCTATATACTTATATAATTGGCAACATAATTTTTTCAAGTTTATTTTCTAATGTGTGAAAAGCATTCCAAGTTGATTATCCTAAATTTTACTTGGCAGGACTACTAAGATAGGGGTTCAAATATGATATTTTTATAGAACTGATTCATACTGGATGTCATTAAGGTTGCAACTTACTCTCTATATTTCGGATAAAGAGTGAAATATCAAAATGTGCTAAATGTCCCCAGGCTTAGTTCAAGTGGCAAAGGTTGAGGAACTTGTGATGTAGGTCACAGGTTCGAGCCCTACGCCATGCTAACTAAGCCTGCTAGTTAAGCGGAGAAGAGTAGGGAGGTGGACCCATTACAAGTTTCAAATGTTGCGGTTGGTCCAACAGATTTGGCTGAGAGAGATTTCTCGGTCATCAAAAATGAGAAGATCAATATGTGCTAAATTGGAGGAGAACCAAAACAGAAAAAGAAAACGAAAGCAAGGCACATATTTTATGGTGGAAATTAAGTAATACATAATAATAACACGGCAATACATTGTATTTGTATAGTTGTGTGTCTTGCCGTCTTATTTATTTATTTTTTTTAGAACACAATGGTCATTAGCAACCAACCAAAAGAATGATCATTATCAGCTTGTGCTTGTTTATATATGCCATGAAGGTTGTGATAATGTTGAGGAAAAGAAGATGTAGATAAATACATACCAATGACTAAATGTGAAGAAAAATTGTGCTTTCAATTACAGGATTATTGTTGTTCTTATCTTCAGTATTGTCTCATTGAATCTGTTCAACTGCTACAGGTATGAACCACTTTCATCTATTCTGGGGAAGGAGTATTTTCTGCATGCTTATGGTCCTATTTATGCTCTTTCTGCTGATGTTGTTGCAAGTTTGGTTGCCCTGAGAAACAACAGGCAAGTGTGTGCTTTTATTAAATATTTATGTCTCTCATCTGTTCTGAAGTGATTTTTTTGTCACCCTACGAAGTGCGTATCGTCTATAACAGTTAGGTGGAAGTGTTTGTTGTGAATGATGGTAAGACTTAATTCAAGAACATCTGCTAACTATTCATGTTATGCTGCTTCTGTTTTTCTCCAACTTGAGTAATGGTTATTATTTTCTGTCCTTGTTAAAGTAGGTCTCAAAATTAGCTCGCCGTGCAGGTAACATGAAACTTCAAGTTGCTGTAGTTAGAATTCTTTCTGACCATAAGGCAACAGTCTGAGTATACAAAATTTTAAATGATGTGACTAATGGAGTAGCTTGTTTCATCTAAGCCAAGGTTACTAATTGGAAGTCAATCATTGTTAAAATATAAGGAAAAAAGAGGATGTGTTGGCAACTTCTTTGACATGATGAGATGATTTTTCTGTAAAACTAGAATTATCATAGATAGACATTTTTCAGTACATTTCAGCAACAAGAAATTGCTCTTATAATTCTTCAAGTTGATTACATCTATTGGTATTTGGAAGATTAAAAGTCTAGACTAAACACAAGATCTTTATGGTAAAAAGCTGGCCATATCCTTTCACATTACAGTCGTTAAAATTCGTTTCACATCACTGTGTTTCTGGGATTCATTTTCTTTATTTTATTGAACCTTTTGTGTCTGTTTCTTTTAAAGTCAAAGGAGTGATAGCTCATTAGTTCTCTCTTTTTCCTGTGAATTCTCAGTTTCCGAATGTTTAGCAATGAGGATGTTACCATTGGAGCCTGGATGCTTGCAATGAATGTCAATCATGAGAATAATAAGCAACTATGTGAACCAGAGTGTACAGAATCATCTATTGCTGTGTGGGATATTCCAAAGTGTTCAGGTCTGTTCCTCAGTTTTTCATTAAGAGCAACACTCATAGGTGCTCTCATGGTGTGTAAATTTGTGTTGACGAAATAGAAAATAGTGTTTTTGCTTTTGTTGCATCCTGGATGATGAAATTTGAACTTTCAGCACTGCAGATGAAAAATTGTTTGACTTTGTGTATTCCTACACGTGGTTCATTGCACATATTGCTATAAAAAAAATAATCCAACATGTATTATTAGCTTATGGTGAAGTTGAAGAGGATTCTTCGTGCTGTGGAAACAACCTCTTGTAGAAATGTAGGGTAAGACTATGAACTATTGACCCTTGTGGTCCGGCCTTCCCCAGACCCCGTGCATAGCGGGAGCTTAATGCACCTGGCTGCCCTTTTTTATTATTAGCTTATGAAATATATTAGTGATGGTAAGGGTAACAATTTTATGATGTGATTATGTTCCAAGCCTAACAAATTTTGTTAATGCATTTTCACACTTGTTTCTTTTTTCATCATTGATCTCTGTATTCTGCTTGCATGTGTCTCATCCCTAAATTCTATGAATCATCTGAGATGCTCCAAATTCGTTTAGTACGGTTAATCAACAAGGTAGCATAGTTGGTATCAAGTGCGATTAACTCTCCATTGAACCAGCTAGCTAGATGCCATTGAAAACTGTTTGATAACATTTCAGACAGTGACAATATTTCTCCTTGGTTCTTTTCAACTATCTAATACCCGCGTTTTATTCATTTTATCCTCTAGGTCTGTGTAATCCCGAGAAGAAAATGTTGGAACTCCATGCAAACGATGTCTGCTCAAAGAGTCCAACTCTACCATCAGAAGATGATTGATGGTCTTGATCAACTGGAAGTCACAGCCACTCATTCATGAGATATAAGAAATATAATATTTGTTTTCCATTGATGTTGCACAAAACTCAAATGGAGTGACATGGATACTGATAGATGATTCATATAGCCGAATTCAACTTGCTCGGGATTGAGACATAGATAGTTGTTGTTGTACCATTGTTGCACAAAACGATCGGAACTTTGATAGTAAAGGAGATTTTTCAATTTGCAACTGTCTTGAGTTTGGTTTGTGAGATGAAATTGTCTCTCTTAATTATGTGATTTCTTTTAGTTTTTTGAAATATATACAATAATGTAATTAGTTTACAACAAATATAACTATGCTTTTATTTACAATCAATATAGTGTGAAAAGTCATAAAAAGTATATACTGAGTATACATTATAATAGGGAAAATGCATAAGTACCCCCCCAGCCTATACCCGAAATCCCAGAGACACACCTAACCTTTACTAAGGTCCTATTACCCCCCCGAACATAATTTATCTATAATATTCTACCCCTTTTCGGCCTACGTGGCACTATCCTTGAAAAATTGGTCAACATGCGCTGGGCCCACAAGATAGTGCCACGTAGGCCAAAAAGGGGTAGAATATTACATATAAAATAAGTTCAGGGGGTAATAGGACCTTAGTAAAGATTAGGTGTGTCTCTGGGATTTCGGGCATAGGCTGGGGGGGTACTTATGCATTTTCCCTAATACAATCAAAAAGTTAAATATAGCTTACCTATATACTGAGCAATACATTGACTATATATCAGGATACACTCAAAAAAGACTGAACATAGTTTAACTATACACAAAATATACACTGACTATTCAATCCCGCTCAACTCAAAACCTTCTCTAAACAGTCCCATTTTTTATATGAAATCCCTTCGATGTTTCGAGTCTTTTGATATATACTTCACTCAAAATAATTCACTTTTGTGGTACGTTGAATTTTAAAGAAGAAGGAGGAGGAGGACAATTATCCCTTGCATATGGAAAATACTAATTATATATTCACATAATCAATTAAAATTATATATTGTAATTTAAATAGTTAAATAAAATTAACTAATAATATTTCAAGGAGTTATCGATGTTTCATAAAAGAAAATTGAGTTGCATGGACATGTTAAAAGAGTACGTAAGATAAAACAAAAACAATTAAAAGAAAAAGTTGAGTTTAACTTTATGTATTTAAATATGCTATGATTTCTGTGAAGTAAAAAAAGAGCCAATCAACATGTTTTTGTCAGATGAAAATCTAACAAATTAATGATTGATCATTTTTTCTATTATAAAATTTGTGAAGCCGTACCACTTATTCTCTATCATACTATTTTGAGCTTTGATAAAATTACAGTATTTTTTAAAATTTGTTTTAGTCCGACAATAGTAATAATAGCAGACGAGATGAATTTGGAGATGATAAAATTAAAGCGATAGCGTGATACTTAATTTGTGAATATCTTAAATTGCTTGTATGCAAGTCGATTTATTATAAGTATCGATAATTTAAAATTGCATATGAGAAAAAAAAAGTTTATTGATTTTGTTAGTTATAAAAATTACTAGCTCGATTGATATGGGTGACACATATTTAAATCTTCAGATTATAAGATCATAAAATCTTGGTGATGGTGGCATTGTTTGGAACTTGTTAGGTGCTTAAGCATAGTCTTATGCCTAAGTACTCTTTAATGGTACGAGAACATTTGAAGAAAATTATATTAGATTTAAAAAAATTAATCTTCAAATATTAGCATATAAAGAAGGTTGAGTTAACTAATGCTGAACTATTTTTCGAATTAAAGAACTAATATTATTAGTAGCATATAAAGAAGGTTGATTGGTATACAAATTAATAAACTAATTATGAACTAATCTTTTATGACCTTTTACGTCTAAAACATTCTAAAAACACGTATCTCATCATTTATTTACGGTGTTTTTTTCCTTTTTGGTGCTAATATTTTAAATGTGAATACTTTTATATTTTCTTTATATATTAATATTTCAATATTTTTTGGCTATGGTGAAACAAAATTAGTTCTAATAAATGTGAGGTGAGCATGCGGTGTAGCGAATGAGGCTACTAATCTAAAAGGTTGATTGGTATAAAAATTAATAATGCATGAATTAGTAACATATGGATTAATAATGCAGGAATTACTAAGGCAAATATTAGTAATGTAGGAATTACTAAGGCAAATTTAGCTGAATATTATTGATAATTCATATTGATATTGACAATATACAGACAAATTATGTTTCACGATTTAATATCATCTTTGTGTAATACGCGTCTAGGTGAACATGTCCCAACAATAATCGTATTATGAAAATTTATTATAAATTAATTGAGTTAACGTTAACTAATTGTTTGCCGTATTTCATTTTTAAAATTTTTTTATTTGTCATTGATAATATGAACAAGCTTATACAAGTAGACATAATTATTCATAATAATAAAGGAATTAAGCAAATCAAACGTAAAAAATCCACTGACAATATTTTCACCCTCACTTCTAAATAAATTCAGATCGACTATATGAATCCTCAATTATCATATTTTGTTATATAAAATCATATCATAATCTTTGTTTAAGTGAACTCGAACTAGTATTATCTATATTTTGATAATTCATTATAAATAAAGTATATAAATTTTCATAGACTATATTTCACTATTAATACCATATAATTTAAAGTCGTTATACATGCATGGAAGAAGATCACATATCAACAATAAAGCATATTAATTGTATTCTTAGTTTTACGTTGACTATCATCTTATCGCGACGCTTCTTTCTTGACTCATATTTTGAAATTGATAATCACAACCCTCTTTATATACTCAAATTCAAAATCAGTAATGTAAAGACTCACTTTCAATTTATAACAAAATCTTCATCCAGATTTTGAAACCAATAATGCGAAGACAACTGTCATCTTATCGTAACTCTCCTTTCTTTACTCAAACTTAAAATCGACAATGTGAAAACTAATCGTGATTTTATTACAACCCTCCTTCTTTATGCGGATTATTAATAATAACTGATAATATGAAAACTAACTGTGATCTTATCGCAATCCTCTGTATTCTTTACTCAAATTTTGAAACCGATAATAAAAAATTAAAATCATAATTAAATAAATAGTACTATATAAAGAGTTCGCTCTCTTTTTCTTCTTCTTCAACAAGCAAGCTCTCGCTCTCTGCAAAACGCTTGTTTCTCTCTCTAGAAAAAGCTGACATTCATTCTTTGATTCCCCCCATTTTTTCCATTTTCTTGTTGGTGATTCCTTTACAGTTTTCAATTCTCTGACATTGTAAGTTGTTTCAGTCAATTTTTCAATTACAGAAAAACCCAGTTCAAGAATGAAGATATATACATTGTTGCATTTGTTCAAAAATTGTACTGTATAGAAGAAGAGGAGATTAATGGGCGGGGTTTTAGAGAAATTTCATTTTGTTCTTCTTATTGGTGACTGATTTACAGTTTTCAATTCTCTGACACTGTAAGTTGTTTCAGTCAATTTTTCAATTACAGAAAAAACCAGTTCAAGATTGAAGATATATACATTGTTGCATTTGTTCAAAAATTGTACTGCATGTATAGAAGAAGAGGAGCTAGATTAATGGGCGGGGTTTTAGAGAAATTCCATTTTGTTCTTCTTATTGGTGATTGATTTACAGTTTTCAATTCTGTAACATTGTAGGTTCATTCAGTCAATTTTGCAATGTCGGGTTCTAAAAAAAAGAGTGTGGGTTCTAGTTCTTTAGCTGATGAGATGAAGAATTCTTTGAAGTTTGAGGAAAGGAGTAATTCGGGAGAATCTGCATCGGTGTCTGGTCATAATGTGAGTAGTTATGCTGCTGCTGCTTTGCCGGTGGAGTTTACTCCGGCAGTGTTGAATGAGAAAGGGAATGAGTATTACGAAAAGAATGATTTTAATGAAGCGTTGAATTTTTATGAAAAAGCTATAGCAAGTTGTCCGGGCGATGGTGGATTACATTATAATAGGGCTGGTGCATTGATTCGTCTCAAGCGATTTACGGAAGCAATAAGGGAATTTGAAGAAGCCATTAGATTGGCTCCAACACTTGTTCAACCACGCCAGTGTTTGGGACTTTTGTTACTTGGGTAAGTCATACAGGAAATGTGTTAGTTTGCTTGCCTTGTTATTTGCTAATGTAAAACTTAATTTCTTGATTGATGTTTTTGTGTGTTTGTGTATATTACCATAGAAATGTCAAACGGGCTGCACTTTTCTTGTTTGGCAGCAGAACTATTTTCTGTTTCGGTGTTTTCTTGTTCGATTGTTCTCCAACAAGTCCCCTCTTTGGTAGCTTCCTTATCTGAATTCTATGAGCGCGCAATCTCATTCCTGTAAAACTTGCAGTTTAGGACAGGCTGAAAATGCAAGGGAGCACTTGTTTTCCATGGGTCAGAAACCAGATCAAGCCACGTTGCAGAAGTTGCAGTCAGTGGCGGAACATATAGACAAATGCACTGAAGCCCGGAGACTTGAAGATTGGACGACTATGTTAAAAGAAGCTAAGGCAGCAACTACTTCTGGAGCTGATTCATCTCCTCAGGTAAATCATATCTAGTGGTCATGAATAGGTGAATGAAAATTCAAGTGCTGATATTGAATTCACAGCTATTTGCATGTCAAGCGGAAGCTCATTTGAAGCTACACCAATTAACGGATGCTGAAACGTCGATTTATATAGCTAGGATGCATGAGCCATCCTCAGCACGCCAGTCAAAATTTTTTGGAATGCTCTCTGAAGCATACATATTCTTTGTCCAAGCTCAGATTGACAGCATTCTTGGAAAGTGAGTATTGCATATATAGGTTGTAATATAGAAATAAAGGAGGTTCAGCCATATTATGATCATGAATATCTGCAGGTTTGATGCTGCGCGTACTGCCATTGAAAGAGCTGCACGAATTGATCATCAAAGTGCTGAAGTTACTGGTAAACGCAGAAACATGAGGCTGGTGGGTAAAGCTCGTACTCTTGGCAATGAGCATTTTAATTCTGAAAGATATGCACAAGCTTGTAATGCTTATGGGGAAGGGCTCTTGCTTGATTCTTCAAATTCAGTTCTCTACTACAATAGAGCAAATTGCTGCTTTAAACTTGGAGAGTGGGAAAAATCTCTGGCTGATAGCAACCGTGCTCTCCTTTTCCGGCCAGAATATACTAAAGCTCTTTACCTAAAAGCTGCCTCAAATATCAAGGTGTGACATAAATTGGTTCTTTTTACTTTTTCTTGATAATTGCTGCAAAAATCATAAATTTGATCGCATGCAATGCATTATAGCTGGAAAGATGGGCTGATGCTGTGAGAGATTATGAGATTCTGCGGCAGGAACTTCCAACTAACAAAGAGGTTGCTGAAAATTTATCCCATGCCCGAGTTGAATTAAAGAAGTCACACAGAGAAGGTGATGGCAAGGTGGAGTTGGTTTCAGATGTTGAGAAGTTCCAGGCTGTGATTGCATCTGGTAGGCTTTCCTGCATCAGTCAGCATGTTATATCATTTACTATATAACTCAACAATTACTGTTGGAAACTGTAGGTGAATCTGTGGTCTATTTTAATGAATTATCCAACCCAGAATGCAAATGGATGTCCTCAGTCATGGATACCTTGAGCGTCAAATATCGTTCAGTAATTTTTCTCAAGGTAAACAATCATAGGCAACACGTCGTGCTTTTCAGGCAGACGGGAACACCTAGACTCTAAGCTGCTATTATATTTCTTACAATGCATAACAGGGGAATGAAGAAAACTCATAGTAATTTATATTTGGTCTTTTGTTTTCTATACTGAAGGTGGACGTGGAACAAAGCCCAGCAATCGCTGCAGCAGAGAACATTACAGTAGTACCTAGGTTTAATCTTTACAAGGATGGCAGTCGTGTGGTGAATAAGGGTACCGCAACTTCAAATGAGTTGGAGTTGTTGATTAAGGACAGCCTCATCGATCCCATCTAGAAAGGATGTGACATTTAACCATGGTTGTTCGTGGTCTACAGATGGAAAGTCTAGTCTCCTTTTTTACCCTCGTGTATTCATTCCCCATCTCCGATACTCTTCCATTCATATCTTTTTGATATTTTAGCATTAGTGAAGATTATAGAGTTGATTTTACGGCAATATATAGCTGTGCTAATTGGAGTTAGATAAAGATGTATACACAAACTACTATTGTGGATGTCTGGTGAATTAAAGATGTATTCATTTTTCTTGCTTCTTGATGTTTCAAATAGAGGTTATGCGACTAGTGGAATTACATTGGGTTTATTCTTGTTGTTGATGATCAAGTCGTGTACTATATCTTCTTCGACGTATACATATTCACTGTGTTACTGTATCTTGGCTGTTTAATTATAAAGCTACAACACAATCAAATCCGAACGAACATAATATTGAACTGTTTAATTTATGTACTAGTGAAACAGAGTGCCTATAACTGTCTGGGCAAATATTTATCATTATTGGCTGTTTATGATGAAGTGTGGGCAGGGGCGGCTCAACGCAATCGGAGGCCTAAAGCGAAATTTCAACTAGAGGCCTAAAATCTAAATAAACTTCATATGCATTAATTTTTTTTTAAAAAAAAAACTTACATTTTTAAATGCAAAGTATACTTAATATTTTTTTTTATAAATGATTTATTCGATTTCTTTTACAATTATTAGCTTTAGATAAGATTTTATCAATTCAACGTTGAAAAACATTTTTTACTCGGGCAATTATTATATGAATTGTTAACATAGAATTTGATTCAACAAGTTGATAATTTTGTATACCCCACATTTTACTATGCTTGTTGTAATGCTTGAAAATCTAAGAAGAAATAGAAAAAGAATTTACAATTTACTCAACACTTTTCGACTATTGATTCATATTTTTGATAGAATATTACTCTAACTTATCAAAAATTTAAAGAAGAGAGTGTAAAAGGAGTTAAAAGAATAAAATAATGTGAATATTAGTGTAGTGAGTGTAAGAAAATAAAATATTTTTTCTTGATTTCTTCTATTTAAATGGGATTAAAGAGAATAAAAAATATATATTTTTTACAATATATATATTATCATAAATAATCAATCTTTTCTATAAAAATTTAACACATAATTTATTATTGGTAAAAAATTGAGGCCCCCTAAAATTGGGGGCCTAAGGCCAATGCCTTATTCAAATAAGCATAGAGCCGGCCCTGAGTGTGGGTTCATGTTAATTGCTGAAATTGGCTTGATTTAAACATTTGATATGTATTGTGTAAAGCAAATACAATAGCGAACAAAGTAAACAAAAATAATGAAGAAGAGATTAGTTTTAACGACAAATTATACGATAAACTGAAACAAATGAAACAACTTGTAATACTAGAATTGAAGAAATAAGATAGCAACAAAGTAATAATACTAATTTTGGGAAGGAAACTAGACAAACCTTAACTACATTACTAACATTTAAATCCTCAAGTTGAGGACCTCAACATCCACATTATTTGTCAACTGCCGGCACATCAACACTCCGGCATTTTAAAGTTTAAACGAGGCCTAGAACGGGAAATAAAAATTTGTCCATTTTTTGTGTGTTATAGTCGATGAATTTTGGGTGATATGTGCCCCGATGGTTTTTTGGCCGAAACTTTTGGCGGGTGTCTGTGACAACCTATTAAATGACGTCCATTAGTTCAAAGGGGCAAACATCACTATTTTTGAGATCCAATGGGGCTCGGAACCGGAAATATGATTTTTTCCATTTTTCGTGTGTTATAGTCCATAAATTTAGGGTGGTATGTGCGCCCGATGATTTTTTGTGCGCATCCTTGACGACCTATTATGTAACACCCCGTAACTAGAAAGAGCTTGAATTAAAAATAGTCATTTTTGGAAAGAATGAAAATCTGGAAAATTAGTTAAGTTATGTTAAGTTTGAATTTTGGGTCAACTTCAAACGATCATAACTCCTAGATAAGGATGAGTTAGGTGTGCTTCAAGATACCGCAGGAAAGATCTTGGGATTATCTTTCCAACGCCGCCAAGTTTACTCAATTCAGAGTTTGTATGAGTGAGATATGTCCATTTGAAGTTGGGTTGTCTAGTTAAGGAAAGTCAAAACCGGATTTTAGAAGGGTAGTTTGGTCTTTTCCTTACCCTATTATTTTAATTCATTTTTGATAATTACTTAAGGGTCTAAACTGAACTTGGTCAGTTTACACTTTTGAAAAATTGAATTTAGAGTTGAAAAACAAGTAAGAAAAAATCAAGAATTTTCTGGGAAGAGGCTTGGGGCGCCGCGCCTCTCAGAGCGCCCCACTTCAGAGTCTGAAGTTTGGGCTCTGGGGCGCCGCGCCAGCCAGAGCGCTCCAACTTCAGCTCTGAAGTTTAGGCTCTGGCGCCCCACGCCACTCAGAGCGTCAGGGACGCCAAATCTTCTATTTCTTTCCCATTCTTTCCGTACTAGTTCCCTTGAAACGTACTTATGTTTCCTAGTTGATTCCTACACTCTAACGTACGTTTAAACAACATGAAATCATTCATAACAAGAGATCATGAGCCTTGAATCCATAATTCAATTCAAGGAAAGTTAAGGTCAAAGTCAAGAGAAGTTCTTAGAGTTTCCAAAAGTCTTTTCCAAATGTTTTAACTTTGTTTTAAGACTTAAAATTTAAATTGAGTGAAGAGCAAAGAGTAAAGATTGAAGTTCTTTTCTTCAAAGAGTATATCGGGACTATGTATTCCCAGAGATTAAAATGTTTCCAAATTTAAACAAGAAAAGGAAACATTGATTTCCAAAGAGCCTTTGAGCTAGTTTTCAGAAATGAGTAAATGCTTTCACAATTTAGCAAGTGAGGAAACTTTGATTTCCAAGATACACTTTGAGCTAAGTTTTGAGCAATTATCTGAAATCACAGAAAGAAGTATGTTTTTAAACATATGAGTTAGTATCATATTTTGGGAGTAGTATTGAGCACCGATATGGGGGAGAGTTCAGACAACTCACAACTCCCATAATCCATGTAGCCACCATGACTAGAATGGGGTCATACTTTTTAGATGATTCCTTAGTGCTTTTTAGCATATACTAGTGGATCCACTTAGTAGTCAGGTTCTATACTCTCGGCAAGGTATAGAACGGACCTGGCAGCGTGAGGCAAAACGTTGTATCATCACAATAGCTCTTACGTGATGGTTGTCAGTTAGAGAAACTCCCACAGAAGTAATTGTATTCTTATATGCACAGTTTATTTATATTTTTAAATACAATTAAGAGGTTATATCGTATCTTTGCATACACATAGAGTATTATTGTATTTCTAAATACACGAAGTTGATACCCATGTTTTTAAAGCTTTTCTTTATATTGCATCTACATTATTGCTTTATATTGAAATGAGTTCAATTAAGTTGAGTTGAGTTGAGCCAGTTCTTTCAGTTTCTTTCAAGCTTATGTCTTGTTTTAGAATTTCCCTCGCATACTCGTACATTCAATGTACTGATGCCATTTGACTGCATTTTTTAATAGTGCAGATACAGGTAACCAAGATCAACATCCAGCGCATCGTTGATTCTGGTTGAGCTCCAGAGTTTGTTGGTGAGCCTCATTGCTTCCGAGGGATCCCTTTTATTGCTTTTAGTAGTTTTAGTTCATTAAGATGTCGTTGTTCTTGTCCCGACATCCATCTCAGTTGTTTAGAGGCTTCATAGACGGTCATATGTTAGTTATTTAGTCTTTTCATTGTTATTCCTTATGTAAGACTTGAGTTGCCATCTATGGCTAGTTGAATGTTTTATCCTTAAACGTTCTGAGCTTAATTTGAGACAATTGTTTTATAAGTGCATTTGATCATTGTAATAATGCTTACAGTCTTCCGCTGAGTAGTAAGTCAGGCCAAGGGTTCACTTGAAGCCAACAATGGTTCTTCAGTGCAAGTCCCGCCCAGGATGTAGGCTCGGGGCGTGACATATCAAATGGTGTGTGTTGGTTCAAAGGGATAAATGTCGGTATTTTCAAGTTCAAACGAGACAAGGAACATAAAATATGGATTTTCTATTTTTAGTATTTTATAGTCCATGAATTTTAGATTATGTGTGATTGATGGTTTTTTAGCCGAAAATTTTCATGGATGTCCGTTACGACCTTATTAATGGCATAAGTTAGTTCTGAGGGGTAAACAAACGCATTTCAAGTTCAAAAGAGCCCCAAAGCGCTAAAATCCAAATTTACCGATTTTCATGTGCTATAGTCCATGAATTTTTGGTGATACGTGATCCCTACTTATTTTTGGCTGAAATTTTTCATGGACGTCCGTTACGACCTTATTAATGGCGTGAGTTGGTACCGAGGGGCTAACTGACGCATTTAAAAGTTCAAATGGGCCCCAATGTGGGAAAAACCAAATTTATCGATTTTCATGTGCTATAGTCCATTGATTTTTGGTGACACGTGATCCTGACTTGTTTTTTATCCAATTTTTTCATGGACGTCCATTACGACCTTATAAATGGTGTGAGTTGGTCCCGAGGGGCAAACCGACACATTTTAGAGTTCAAAGGAGCCCCAAAGCGCTAAAACCAATTTTACTAATTTTCGTATGCTATAGTCCATTGATTTTTGGTGATACAAGATCCCGACTTGTTTTTGGTCAAAATTTTCCATGGATGTCTGTTACGACCTTATTAATGGAGTGAGTTGGTACCGAGGGCAAACATACGCATTTTCAAGTTCAAACCAAATTTACCGTTTTTCGTGTGCTATATTACCATAGAAATGTCAAACTGGATGCTGGATATGTGTTGATTGGTGCCAACAGATCTGATGGTTTTGCCTTGGTTCAAAACTTGTATTTAATTTGAATTAATAATTTGCTATTTTATACAATTTTCCCTTAATATTATAATATTATGATAGCACCATATATTTAAAATTTACGATGTATCATCATTGGTGCTTTACAAATCAAAGAAGAGATTTTTTTTTTTTTAATGATATAATATCCTTTTTTTATGTTAAGCAATTTGAATGTGGTACTCCAGTAAAATAACACTAATTAATTATTTATCTAATTTACAATATATTAATTATTTAGCAACAAACAATTCTCTCTAAATAATAAACTTTGTAAACTAATTCATTAATACAAAACTACAAATATAAAACATAAAATCAAGAAAATAAAAATGATGACTAAAAAGATTTGAGGAATAATTTTTGTCTTTAGATATATTAATTCTATGTATTACTAATAATATAAAATAAAAGATATTAGTTATGCACTCTACAATACCACGTAGGACTCATTTCTATGAGGCGATAAATAAATTTATATATATTAAATATATTCTGCCATTTGATCTCAGAATATTTTCTGCAATATCACTTTTTATTAGGTTATTCTTTTATCTTTTCCAATCAAGACAAAAATAAAAGAAAGAACAAAATACAGGCAAGAAGCTATATGTGGGAAGGGGATAATGAAATAAAAACAATAACTAACAATGGAATATATATATATATATATATATATATATATATATATATTAAATAAGTTCGGATCGACTATATAAATAATCTATCATCGTATTTTATTATTTGAAATCATTTTAGTTGTAGCGTCTACCTAATTGACCATGTCTTACTAATATTTATGTTTGTGATAATTCAATATTCATTGACGGTATAAATACTTACTAATTCTATTTCGCTGAATATTATTGATAATTCATACTGAATATTGACAATGTAGTCACAAATTATGTTTCACGATTTAATATCATCTTTGTGTAATACACGTCCAGGTGAACATGTCCCAACAATAATCGTATTATGAAAATTTATTATAAATTAATTAAGTTAACGGTAAAAATAATTATTTGTCGTATCTTCTTTTCTTTTTTTAAAAAATAATCTATTTGCCATCGATAATAGAACAAGCTTATACAAGTAGACATAATTATTCATAATAAAGGAATTAAGCAAATCAAACGTAATAAATTCGATGGCCTATATTCTCACCCTCATTTCTAAATAAACTCAGATCGACTATATGAATCCTCATTCATCATATTTTGTTATATAAAATCATATCATAATCTTTGCTTAAGTGAGCTCAAACTAGTATTATCATAAATAGAGTATATAAATTCTCATAGACTATATTTCATTATTTAATATCGTGTAATTTAAAGTCGTCATACATGCATAGAAGAGCACATCTCAACAATAAAGCACATTAATTGTATTCATCATGATTAGTTAGTTTTACGTTGACTATCATTTTGTTGCGATGCTTCTTCTTGACTCAGATTTTGAAACAGATAATCTGAAGATTAACTGTCATTGCCATCCAATGATTTTGGCCCAAAACTCTCTTCATTGCCATCCAATGATTTTGATTGGGATTACTTGTGTATCGACTCAGTTTACTTATAGCGCAGGTTATGTCTGGTCGTGTACAATTTATGACATACATCAGAATTTTCAATACTCTGGCATAATTCAATTGAGATTGACTTTCACCTTTATTCTTAGCAAGATAAAGGTTCACATCAATTGGGGTCTTTGCCTTTTTGAAATTCAAATACTTGAACTTTTCAAGTACCTTTTGAATATAATGAGATTGAGACAATGCTAAACCGTTAGGAGTTTTGTGAATCTTAATTCTCAATATCAAATCGGCAACTCCTAGATCTTTCATATCAAACTTACTAGCAAGCATACACTTAGTAGCTTTTACATTGGCAATGTCCTTGCTCATTATCAGCATGTCATCCACATATAAGCATACAGTGACTTCCTGATTCGGAGTGTCTTTAATGTAAACACATTTATCACATTCATTGATCTTAAATCCATTTGACAACATAGTTTGATCAAACTTGTATGCCATTGCTTCGGTGCTTGTTTTAGTCCATAAAGTGACTTAACAAGTTTGCATACTTTCTTTTCTTTACCGGGAACTACTAAGCCCTCAGGTTGTTTCATGTAAATCTCTTCCTCCAGCTCTCCATTTAAGAAGGCGGTTTTCACATCCATTTGATGTATTTCAAGACCGTATACTGCAACTAGGGAAATTAACATCCGAATTGATGTAATCCTAGTCACTGGCGAGTATGTGTCAAAATAATCAAGACCTTTTTTCTGTCTAAAGCCTTTGACAACAAGTCTTGCTTTATATTTGTCAATAGTTCCACTATCTTTCATCTTCCTTTTGAAGATCCATTTTGAACCCAAATGTTTGTTTCCTAGAGGAAGATCAACCAACTCCCAAGTATGATTGCTTAAGATTGATTCAATCTCACTATTGACAGCCTCCTTCCAAGAGGTTGAGTCGCTAGACAACATCGCTTCCTTGAATGTTTGAGGCTCACTTTCAAGAAGGAATGTTACAAAATCAGATCCAAATAAAGTAGATGTCCTTTGACGTTTACTGCGCCTTGGACTCTCTTCATTGGTTTCATTCTCTTTTGGTTCTTCTCGAGGTTGTTTAGACCCCCCACTAGATGACTCAAGTCTAGTTTTATACGGAGAGATATGTTTAAAAAATTCAGCATTATCTGATTCCATTACCGTATTATAATGAATATCCGGATGTTCGAACTTATGAACCAAAAATCGACATGCCTTACTATTTGTGGCATATCCAATGAATACACAATCCACAGTCTTAGGCCCTATTTTCACCCTCTTAAGTATAGGAACCTGGACTTTGGCTAGACACCTCCACACTTTTGAAATATTTCAAGTTGGGTTTTCTACCTTTCCATTTCTTATATGGAATAACGTGTGTCTTCGTGTGAGGCACTCTATTGAGTATTCGATTTGCTGTAAGGATAGCTTCCCCCCACAAGTTTTGTGATAAACCTAACCTTATAAGTAAGGCATTCATCATTTCCTTTAAAGTTCGGTTTTTCCATTTCGCAATTCCATTAGATTGAGGAGAGTGAGGAGCAGTAGTTTGATGGATTATTCCATTTTCCAAGCATATTTTTGCAAATGGAGATTCATATTCTCCACATCTATCACTTCTGATCATTTTGATCTTTCTATCCAACTGATTTTCAACTTCAGTTTTATATTGCCTAAATGCATCTATTGCTTCATCCTTACCATTTAACAAATAAACATAACAGTATCTAGTGCAATCGTCAATAAAAGTTATGAAATGTTTTTTCCCACCACGTGATGGTGTTGACTTCATGTCACAAATGTCAGTGTGAATCAGTTCTAAGGGATGTGAATTCCATTCAACAGATTTATAAGGATGCTTAGCATACTTAGATTCAACGCAAACTTGACATTTTGATTTATTGCACTCTAATTTAGGCAAAACATTTAAGTTAATTAGTTTTCACAAGGTTTTGTTATTAACGTATCCCAAACATTCATTCCATAAACATTTAGACTCAAGCAAGTAAGAAGAAGCAAAATCTTTATTCATATCAACTGCAATTACATTGAGTTTAAAGAGGCCCTCAGTGAGGTAACCTTTTCCAACATACATTTCATTCTTACTCACTACAACTTTATCAGAAACAAATACACATTTGAATCCGTTCTTAGTCAGAACTGGTATAGAAACTAAGTTCTTTCGCAATTTCGGAACATACGAGACCCTGTTCAAAGTCACCACCTTGCCCGATGTCATCTTTAAGAGGACCTTGCCAGTTCCTTCCACCTTTGCAACAATAGAGTTTGCCATAAACAACTTCTCGTCTGTAGGTGCTGGAGTATATGATGAAAATAATTCTTTGTCTATCCACCATTCTCTTGGATTTCCAACCAAGTTGCATTCTGAAAACATTGCACAGAGATCGTCCATTTTTCCTTTGAATTCAGCCAAATTTGTTTGATCCTTCTTCTTATCCTTCTTGGGATCCCAACATTCAGTAGCCCTATGACCATGTTTGCCACAATTGAAGCAACTTCCATTGAATTTTTTCTTAGGAGGACTGCTCTTTGGACCAGATTCTTTCTTTCTTTTCTTTGATTTTGTGGGATCTTCTTCAACAATATTTACTCCAGATATCGCTGAATTACCACGTGACCTCTTTTCTGCGGCCTTGTTATCCTCTTCAATTCTCAGCCTTACCATGAGATCTTCAACAGTCATCTCCTTGAGTTTATGTTTCAAGTAGTTTTTGAAGTCCTTCCACAATGGAGGTAACTTCTCAATAATGGCAGCCACTTGAAAAACATCATTCACAACCAATCCTGTATTAAAGATTATGTGAGTATTAAGAATAAACTTAATTTTTCCAACATAGGTATTAAATAAATTTATACCTTCAGCAAGGAGATCATGGATTATGACCTGCAATTCTTGAACTTGGGTGACGACGGTCTTACTGTCTATCATCTTATAGTCCAGAAACTTTGCCACAATAAACTTCTTCATTCCGGTATCCTCTGTTTTGTACTTCTTTTCTAAAGCATCCAGAGTTCTTTTGAGGCTTTGACATTACTATACACATTGTACAGATCATCTTGCAGGCCACTCAGTATATAATTTTTACACAAAAAATCAGAATATGTCCATGTTTCTGTTACCAAGAATCGTTCTTCAGGTAGAGTTTCATCCGACATAACAAGAAAGTTCTCATTAATGAACTTCTGCAACCTCAATGTAGTCAGCTAAAAGAACATCTTCTATTGCCATCTCTTGAAGTTGACTCCAGAAAACTTTGCAGGTTTCTCAGCCGGTGCTGGGGAAGCAGTTGAACGATTGTGTGTAACCGATGTTGTTGCATCACTTACTGTTCCAGCATTTACTTGACTTGAATTAGTCATTTTTCTGTCACAAATGGAAGACAATTTTAGTATGTGAAATACTAACAGTAAAGAATAAATCCTTACATAGCCTATTTCTGATTTAACGATAAAGTTTTTATGTTCTTTTAATCGTTAATCGAATGAATTTTAAAAATTCAAACATAGTAGAAAACCATAAAGATTTTAATCTCCAGAAACCTCAAATACATAAACTTTTAAATTTCTTAAGATTGTTATCTCTTGTATTAAGGTTAGTCAAAAATACAGAAACAGAAATAAGATGAAATAGATAGAAAATTTTTAATCCGAGTCCACAGAAACCACTGTGTTTCCTTAAGAAATTTAATCCCCTCACTGTACCCAAGGTTACAAATTAATTTCTCCCAAGATAAAGTGGATTAACCTGTTAGAGAAGTAGCGGTACCTCAAACTTCAATAACTTCAGCGCCCGCAAGAACAACAACAAGAGCACACACAGACTCAGTCGAATGACAATTTTGTTTATGTAAGAAAATGTATGCAGAGAGGAAAAAATTTCAGTGTTTGAAAAAATGAAAAATACCTCTTATTTATAGCCATTTGCAGCAAGGAACACGTTTCATAATTTTGAACGAATGCTATTGCAGCAGAATGGTTAAAGCTTAAAAGTTTATTCAATAGGTCACGATTTCGAGTCTAGGTTAGGTCACCCACATTTTAGTTCTTATTTTTGTTGAACTTCTTAATCATGAAAGAATAGATAAATTTCATTTCATAATTATGAACGAATGCTATTGCAGTGCGAATGGTTAAAGCTTAAACGTTTAGTCAATAGGTCACGATTTCGAGTCTAGGTTAGGTCACCCACATTTTAGTTCATTTTATTTTACAAACATAAAATATATGGATTGGCTTAAAAAAGAAGAGTGAAAGAAAGTTCAACTCATCAAATCATATCTTTTCAACAACTTGTAGGTGTGCTCAAGTAGTTTTAATTAGACTTAAACAACTAACAACTAATAATACCATTTCGTCGGTTCCCGTTCATTATATTTTAATTTTTGACTCAAAGTTTTTGATATAAGATTGAATTTATTTCCATGAAATTAATAATTAAAGGTATGAAATAACTTATATCATAAAAAAAATTTGATAATTAATTTAATTTCTTAAATTATATATTCTTACATTCTAATAAAATTGATTAATTAATGGATTTGGCTTAAAAAAAGAAGAGTTTAAAAAAATTCAACTCATCAAATCAAATCTTGTCAAAATTCTAAGTGTACTCAAGTACTTCTCTTAGACTTGAACAAATAATAATACTATTCCGTCGGTTCGCCTTTGTTATATTTTAATTTTCCACTACAAGTTTGTGATATAAGAATAAATTTATTTTCCATAAAATTAATAATTACAGGTCTGAAATAATTTATATCATAAAATATTTTGATGATTAAATTAATTAATTAAATTTTATATTCTGACCTTCTAATAAAATTGATTAATTAATTGATTTGGCTTACAAAGGAAGAGTGAAAGAAAATTCAACTCATCAATTCAAATCTTGTCAAAATTCTATAGGTGTACTCAAGTATTTTTCTTAGGCTTGAACAACTAATCCATTCCGTCAGTTCCCGTTCGTTACATTTTGATATAAGAATAAAATTTATTTTCCATGAAATTAATATTTAAAGGGCCTGAAATAATTAATACGTAACATGAAAAATATTAATGATTAAATTAATTAATCAAATTTTATTTTCTTACCTTCTAAAAAATCGTCATTTATATTCATTTGAAAATGTATTTTGAAACACACGTAACATTTTATTTCCTTACCTTCTAAAAAAGTTGATTAATTAATGGATTAAAAAAGAAGAGTGAAAGAAAATTCAACTCATCAACTCATATCTTTTCAACAAGTTATAGGTATACTCAAATAGTTTTAATTACAGTGAACAACTACAATAATCCCATTCACACATTTTGGTTCTTTCTCTTTTATTTTCCGACTAACAATTTTTGGAGACCAATTATCTAGCGCCAAATTTAATATAAATTTTTTTAATTTTGTAGTAAAAAATAGATGAATAATAATAAAGAAATTTCGTTTCTTGATTATGAATGAACGCAATTGCAGCGCGAATGGTTATAGCATAAACGATTAGTCACTAGGTCACGAGTTCGAGTCTAGGTTAGGTCCCTCCGTTTTATTTTATAAAATTATTATAAACAACTTATAAAATTTTTATTTTTACTCGTATGAATTTTTTTTTTGAACACACGTAACATTTTGTTTTCTTGTATTCTAATAAAATTGATAAACAAATTGATTTAAAAAAGAAGAGTCAAAGAAAATTCAACTCATCAAATCAAGTCTTTTCAATAAGTGGTAGGTATACTCAAGTAGCTTTAATTAGAGTGAACAGCTACAATAATCCCATTCACACATTTTGGTTCTTTCCGACTAACAATTTTTGGAGAACAATTATGTAACACCCCAGAAAAAAAAATTCGAACTAAGACTCGAACGGTTCTTCGTAGCGAGTGAGATTTTACCAAGGAATTAAAAATTTCTTAAGTGTTAAGGTCACTAGATGTAGTACCTTGAGTTCCAAAAAGAGTTAAATTGGATATAGCAAAAATCTGAAATTTTGCAAGTTATGCTTAAGTTATGAGTTTTAGGTCAACTTGACATGATCATAACTCCTAGCACATGATGAGTTAGATGTGCTACAAGATACCGTAGGAAATACCTTTGAATTATCTTTCCAAAACCGCCGAGTTTGCTAAGTTTCGAGGTCGAATGAGTGAGATATGGCCTTTTGAAGTTAGGCTGTCCAGTTAAGGAAAGTATACTGGAAATTGTAGGGGGTATTTTGGTATTTTCCTTACCCAATCAGATTTAATTTGGTTTTAGTAGGATTTTAAGGGTTTAATCCTATTAGGTTCAGTCTTATAATCCTAAAATTAGCCTAGGGTTTTAGTTGGGAGTTCAAGAGGAGAAAAGAGGAGATTATCAAAACGTTCATTGAGAGTCCTGCGTTTTGTTGCAGATTTTCGCCATGGGTTTAATCCCTAAGAGGTATGTAAGCTTCTATAGTGTTGGGTTTGTTCACCCACACGCCAATCATATTATTTTCAGTGAAATTTCATTCTTGAAGTTGAAAGATTAGAGTTCTTGATGAGTTCTTGATAGGTGTTCTTGAAGTTCATTCTAAATCTTGTTGTGTTGGGGTTTTGATGATTTCTTGAGATGAAATTTAGTAATTTGAGTGTTTTTTTGAGTATATTAGAGTGTACTTATGTTAAGTAATCGAATCCAAGTGATTGGGGAAGAAACCATTCGATTCTAAGCGAGTTAAGGTGAAAACGAGCAAGGAAAATTCGTCGAATTTTCTGGGTAGGGGCCTGGCGCGATGCGCCAGCCAGAGCACCCCAAACCCTCCTCTGAAGTTTAGGGGTTGGCGCCCCACACCACCCATAGCGCCAGGGTCGCCTGCCCCCTTTAGTTTGTCGTCGGTTACCCCGTTTGAGTTCGTTTAAAGTGCACCTTCACTCCTTTTCGATTCTAACTACTCTAAGCTACTTCTAAACACCTAGAAATCATTCATAACATGATCATAACCTTGAATTCATAATTCAAATTCAAGGTAGAGTTACGAGTTAAGTTTTGAGAATTCTTTCGAACATTCTAAGAAAGTCCTATTAAGTCCTTTTGAGGAGTCTTCTACAACTTCTAGTAATTTGTTTCAAGACTCAAGCAAGTGAGTATGAGAATGATGAGAATGTATTCATGAGTCTACACTATCATCTATATCCTCCATGTCATGAACCAAAACTCTTGAATTCATAATTCACATTCAAGAGAAAGTTAAGAGTAGAGTTCAAGAAAGCTTTTGAGTTCAACTGTGAATCCTCTGAGATCAACTACTTATTCGAACTAAGTTTTGAGGAAGTAAGTAAGAGAATGAGAAGAGTTGTATACATGAGTTCCATGTAGTTATGTAGACCTTCTAGTCGAGTCGTTCATGCCCATAACTTCCGCATGAACTCCATCAGTTGAGTACCTTTGTGATGAGTAATATCTTCAAGTTCTAAGTCTTGAGCATTGAGTTCTATCTATGGTTATTGAAAACCTTGCATTGAGTCGTTCACGTCCATAATTCGGCATGAACCATAT
>JAJOOF010001307.1:0-47731 GCA_029582545.1 Solanum lignicaule | reverse complement strand
TTCACCTACTATGATGTTTATTATGTATGTGACTATACAAGTGTCTTCTTGATAGCTTTACTTAGTATCTATGGGGTATGGGACTTCATATGTACATTGCACAAATGAACTTGAAAGGGGGTCATGGTTGGTGTCTTATGATGGTATGATATAAATGGAATTCAAATATGTAAGGTATGGGTTATGGCATTTTGTTATGATCATGAATGTCTTTTTCCTTGTATTGTGGATTGGCTAAATGTTCCTTGAATATGCATTATGGCTTCTAACTTGAAATAGCATGTTTTCAACTAAAGGTCCTTTTTTGCATGATTTAAATGTTTTTAATTGCATGGCTTCCATACTTGGTACAACTGATTGTGCTAACCCATATTTCTTCCTTTTTCTACTAAGTGTAGGTTCCGGAAAGTGATTGTGCTACTAAGAGACTCAAGCTTGGATTTAGACTTCTCCAAGACTTTTTGGTATGTCCTCAAGTTTCGAGGACACACACACTATGACATTTATGTTCCTTATATTGTAATAGACTATTAGACTTGCTATGTACTTGTCATTTTGAGACAATTCAATTGTAAAGGGCTATGGTCCCCATTCGAGATTCTTATGTGTACTTAGATGGTTTCATTGAGATGATGATGTCTAGACATTCTACTTTCTATTTTCTATTATGAGACACTTTGACATTGATGTTGAAAAGTTTTTTAAATTCCGCATTATTCAATGTCTATATGCAATGACGAATATGCTAAGGGCTTGTATAAGACCTCTTCGGGGTCAAGTATGTCGTGTTACGCCTAGGGGGTGCTCTCGGGGTGTGACAAACTTGGTCTTAGAGCATATGGTTAAATGGATAATATTAGGGTTGATGTCTCATGAAACCACATCGAGTAGAGTCTTGTTCATATGTGTGAAGCGCGCCACACTTATGAATGAGAGGCTATAAGATGCTTAGGAATTTTCACTTCTTGATTACTCATTGGTCATGCCTCAAGAATCTTAGTTATATTAAGTCTTTCCTCCTAATCCTTTTCTTGTTCTTATAGGCTATGAATACAAGAAGGACTAATGCTAGGAGGTCTGGAGAGGAAAATGTGAATGAGGAGGTTCCCCCTCATGTTCTTCAAAATCCTCAAGCTCCTATTGATGAAGGGGTTATGTCTAATGTGGAGATAAGGGCGGCTCTTCATACCTTGACTCAACTCATGACGGCACAAGCTAACCGGGAAGCTAGACCCCGGGTGGAGACCAATGTGAGTACCATGGCCTCACGGTTGAGAGAATTTACTAGGATGAACCCTCCTATCTTCTTGGGTTCCAAGGTGAATGAAGACCCACAAGAGTTCCTGGAGGAGGTTTATAAGATTGTGGAGGCTATGGGAGTTTCTTCTAATGAGAAGGCCGAGTTGGCCGGGTATCAATTGAAAGACGTGGCCCAAGTATGGTACACTTAATGAAGGACAATAGGCCTTTAAGGGTAGGTCCCATAACTTGGGAGGTATTCAAGAAAGCTTTCCTTGATCAATTTTTCCCTCGTGAGAAAAGAGAAGCCAAAGTTGAGGAATTCATCAATCTTCGCCAAAGAGGTATGAGTGTCCAAGAATACTTCTTGAAATTCACGAAGTTGTCCAAATATGCTCCCTCTTTGGTTTCTAATCCGAGAGATGAAATGAGTCATTTTGTCATTGGTGTGTCCGATGCTATTGAAGAAGAATGTCGAGCGGCAATGCTCCATGACAACATGGATATCTCTAGGTTGATGGTAGATGCTCAACAGGTGGAAGAGTCAAGGCTTAAGAAGAGGAATAGAGAGGTGAAGAGGCCAAGGGCCGATGAGGGAAATGCATCTAAGGGTAAGTTTGAAGGTCAAGGTGAACCAAGGTTTAAGAAGAGGTTTCCCAACCAAAGTCCTTCCAATGCTCCTAGGCCTAACAAAGGTAGGGTGTCTACCCCTAGACCACAAGGAGGAAGAGGTAGTAGTTCTTATGTTGAAAAACCTAATTGTGAAAAGTGTGGCAAGAAGCATCAATGCAAGTGCTTAGTTGGCATGGACAATTGCTTTAGTTGTGGGAAGAGTGGTCAAATGAGGAGATATTTCCCTATGTTGAAGGTTCAAGGGACGGAGAATAAGCAAGTGGGTCTAACTCCGATGCTCCTAAGAAGAATTATTTTTATGCTCTCTAATACCGAGGTGATCAAGAGAGGTCCCCAGATGTTGTTACCGGTATGTTGCAAGTATTTTCAATTAATTTTTATGCATTGTTAGACCTGGGTGCCACTTTATCTTTTGTTACTCCTTTAGTGGCTATGAAATTTGATGTGCTCCCCGAAACCCTAAAAGACCCTTTTTCTGTGTTTACCCAGGTAGGTGATTCCATGATAGCTAAAAGAGTGTATAGGGGTTGTCCCATTTCATTGTCCAATAGAGTCACATTGGTTGATTTAATAGAACTTGATATGTTGGACTTTGATGTCATATTGGGGATGGATTGGCATCATGCTTGTTTTGCTTCCATAGATTGTAGAACTCGAGTTGTGAAGTTTCAATTTCCTAATGAAACAATTGTAGAATGGAAGGGAGGAAACTTGACTCCTAGATGTCGAATTATCTCATGTCTAAAGGCTTGTAAAGTGGTTTCTAAGGGTTGTATCTATCATGTTGTGAGATTTAAGGACCTTGAGTCTGAGACTCCTCCATTAGAATTGGTCCCCGTAGTAAGGGAGTTTTCGGAAGTCTTTTCTAATGACTTGCCTAGAATCCCTCCCGAATGGGAAATTGACTTCGGCATAGATCTCTTGCCGAAAACACAACTGATATCAATTCTTCCTTACCGGATGGCCCCGGACGAATTGAAGGAACTGAAGGCACAACTTAAAGATTTGCTAGATAAGGGTTTTATTCAACCAAGCATTTCACCATGTGGTGCGCCGGTTTTGTTTGTGAAGAAGAAAGATGGGTTGCTTAGGATGTGTATTGATTACCGACAATTGAACAAGGTCACTATAAAGAATAAGTACCCGCTCCCTAGGATTGATGATTTATTTGACCAACTCCAAGGGGAGAGCTACTTTTTGAAGATCGACTTAAGGTCGGGCTATCACCAACTTAGGGTGAGAGGTATTGATGTTCCTAAAATGGCATTCTGAATAAGATATGGTCATTTTGAGTTCCTAGTAATGTCTTTTGGTCTCACAAATTCCCCGGAAGCATTCATGGACCTTATGAATAGGGTGTTTAGACAATATCTTGACTCATTCGTGATTGTCTTCATTGATGACATTTTGATATATTCTAAGAGTGAGAATGACCACCTGGAACATTTGAGGATGGTGTTGCAAGTTCTCAAGGACCAACGGTTGTATGCTAAGTTTAGCAAATGTGAATTTTGGTTGAGATCGGTTGCGTTTCTCGAACATATAGTGTCAAGTAAGGGAATTGAAGTAGATCCAAAAAAAATGGAGGCGGTTAAGAAATGGCCTAGACCCTTCAGCCCTACCGACATTAGAAGCTTTTTGGGATTAGCCGGTTACTATAGAAGGTTTGTTGAGGGTTTCTCCTCAATTGCTTCCCCATTACCGGCTTTGACCCAAAAGAAGGTTAAATTTGATTGGTCAGAGTCTTGTGAAAGGAGTTTTCAATTGTTGAAAGATAAGCTTACCTCCGCCCCGGTATTGACCTTACCGGAAGGTACCGAAGGGTTTGTAGTATATTGTGATGCTTCAAGAGTAGGGTTGGGGTGTGTCCTTATGCAACATGGTAAAGTAATCGCTAATGCTTCTAGACAATTGAAGATTCATGAAAAGAACTATCCAACCCACGATCTCGAACTAGCGACGGTAGTCTTTGCTTTGAAGATTTGGATACACTATATCTATGGGGTACACGTAGATGTTTTTACTGACCACGGAAGTCTTCAATATGTTTTTAGCCAAAAAGAGTTGAATCTCCGACAAAGGAGGTGGTTGGAACTTTTGAAGGACTATCATATGAGTGTCCTATACCACCCCAGAAAGGCTAATGTGGTTACGGATGCGTTAAGTAGAGTGTCCATGGGTAGTGTTGCTCACATAGAGGATGAGAAGAAAGAGTTAGTTCGGGAGGTTCATAGGTTGGCCCGATTAGGTGTCCAACTAAGGGTTTCCTCCAAGGGTGGGTTTATGGTTCATCATTGTTCTGAGTCATCACTTGTGGTTGAGGTTAAGTCCAAGCAACACCTAGATACTACGCTGATGGAATTGAAAGAGTCGATTCTTGATAAGTCCGTGGAGGCTTTCTCCCAAGGGGGAGATAGGGTGCTTAGGTACCAAGGAAGATTGTGTGTTCCAGATGTGGATGACTTAAGGGAGAGAATTTTGGAAGAGCCTCACGGTTCTCTATATTCTATCCATCCGGGAGCCACCAAAATGTATCGTGAACTACGAGAGATCTATTGGTGGAACGGAATGAAAGGGGATATAGCAAGCTTTGTGGCCGAATGCCCAAATTGCCAACAAGTCAAAGCCGAGCATCAAAGACCGGGAGGTCTATCTCAAGATATTATTCTATTTGGGTCATTGTTTATAGGATGACTAAATCAGCCCATTTCCTTCCCATCAAGGTTTTGTATTCGGCGGAAGACTACGCTAGGTTGTACCTTAGGGAAGTGGTGAGGTTACATGGAGTTCCTTTATCTATCATTTTGGATAGAGGTACTCAATTTACTTCGCACTTTTGGAAGGCATTCCAAAATGGGCTAGGTACTAAAGTAAAGCTTAGTACCGCATTTCACCCTCAAACGGATGGTCAAGCGGAAAGGACCATTCAAACCTTGGAAGACATGTTGATAGCATGTGTGATTGATTTCAAAGGTAATTGGGATGATCACCTTCCCTTGATTGAATTTGCCTACAACAATAGTTACCATTCAAGTATTGCCATGGCTCCGTTTGAAGCACTTTATGGTAGGAGGTGTAGATCTCCGGTTGGTTGGTTTGAAGTAGGTGAATTTGCTCTTCTTGGTCCCAATGTGGTTTATGAGGCTATTGAAAAGGTTCGACTTATAAGAGATAGGTTGAAAACGGCTCAAAGTCGGCAAAAGTCTTATGCCGGCAATAGAAAGAGGGATCTTGAATTTGAGGTTGGTGATTGGGTCTACTTGAAGATCTTGCCCATGAAAGGGGTAATGAGGTTTGGTAAAAAGGGGAAGCTTAGTCCCCGGTATGTGGGGCCTTATGAGATTTTAAAGAGAGTTGGAAATGTTGCTTATGAATTGAACTTGCCTAATGAGTTGGTTCCGGCTCACCCGGTATTTCATGTCTCTATGCTCAAAAAGTGTATAAGCGATCCGATATCCATACTTCCTTTAGAGGGTTTGGGTGTTGATGAGAACCTTTCTTATGAAGAGGTTGAGGAATAAAGAAGTAGCTTCCGTTAAGGTTCTATGGCAGAATATCTAGTGGAGAGTGCTACATGGGAGGCCGAGGCTGATATGAAGTCCTGCTTTCCTCATCTCTTTCTTGCTACTCCTATTCAAACTTGAGGTAAGTAGTTTCTCTTGAGTTTGTAATGAATTAGGAGTTATGTTTGTGGTATGATTTTTTTCCATGCTTTCTTCTTATATGGTGTAAGTCCATGTGAGAAAGCATGAAGTACTTAATTGAGTCTCTCATGAATTATATGTCCCTCTTGTTGAATTGCTTTATTATGATGATTGCATAATTTGACTTATGAAGTAATTGATAAGCATGTTTAATTGTGTGTAATCAAAAGATATGTTAAATCTCATGTTGTAGTACATTTGATTATGATGTTGACATATGTGACCTCATGAGATAAGTGGATGAACATGTTTGGTTATGTGGTGATGAAGTAGCGTGAAGGCTTAATATTGCTATGATGAGCTGGTTTGTGTTGGAAAAGGTAGTTCCTCCTATGATTATATGAAACAGTAATTTTGGTGCATATTGAAATGTTTGGGTTATAATTTCTTTGCTTGTGTTGCATTGAGTTTATGATGTGGAGAAGATGTTTTCTCATATGATATGGGTATATGATTGATATGTGTTGTTGTTTGGCTGCTAGTCTTGAGTCTTTGTTCCCTTAGGAGTGATTAAAGTGGCATTCGAGGACGAATGTTCCTAAGGGGGGATATTGTAACACTCCAGAAATCTAACGACCTAAGCTAGAACCTAAATGATGACTAATGACTTAATGAGAGTAGAAATGATGTTTCACAGACTTAATCTAATGTAATTAATTTGGTAAGAAACTGTTAGTGCTTAAACATCAAGAAACGACCACAACGTCCGAAAACTAGTGCATTGAACTAGTGAGGTGCTAGGTCTTGTGACTTGACTTTAGAGTGTCGTAGGTGGACTAAAGTATGAATAAAAGGGTTTAAAATGTAAGATTTCATGTTTAGGGTCCAAACGTCCGGGTACGACTCCCCAAGGATCACCCAAGGGGTCCTTGAGGAAGACCCAAACTTGGAACCAAAAAATGAAAGAAGAAGTTGTTCAAAAAAATGTTGGACTCACGAGGGGCAAACAACGAGGCGTAGGTTGACTCACGCCCCATGGAAAGGAGTCATGAGTCCACACTTAGAATCCTCCAAGTGGCCTCCAAATAAAACCCCCTCAGTCCCTAACCACGAGCATGCAGTACGGTCCGTAGACCGACTCACACTCTGTGGAAGGGTCTCGTGACCCTTGTCCGCACCCTCTCAGTACCAAACCAGAAGTGGCCAGCATGGCCTGTGGTTCAATCCACGCCCCGTGGGTGGGGACTCGTCGATGGCACTCGAGCTCACTAGCTCCACACGGTTTAAGTGGGGGTAGTTAGTAATATACTAATTAATTGCTTAAGGGTTAAAAACGGTTATAAATAGTTATATTAGGTACTTTAGGGTATTATTAAGTAATAACAAGCCTTCCACCTTATAACTCCAAATCACAAAAATCAAAACCCACTTCTCTCTAAACTTTCTCTCTAAAGACTCTAAAAGAGGAAGATTGCATTGGAGCTAGGGTTTCAAGGTTTCTTACCAAATTGCATGGAGTTTCCCCATTGATTCTCAAGGAATCAACTAAGGTATGGTTGCTTTTCACTCTCGGGATCTTTTCCCCAAAAGGCCCTCTCAAAAATATGGTTACAAGGTTCCCCAAAATTCTAGGTTTTCTCTCAATTTCGTGGGTCACTTTCCAAATGTGTTTTCTTTGATTTATAATGATTAATTAAGGTTGTATATTACGGTTTGTGGATGAATTAATGTAGTGTTGTTATTTTTTTTTTGAACAAATCCCCACAAGACCCATGAATTCCCCTTCTTTCTAACTTTAAACTCTAGTATGACTTTAATGGTGAATGAAGGATGAGAATCTAATATCTAATTGTGGAATTCCTTAAGGTATTATGTTGTTGCTCTATATGATGAATGATTACCGATGAATTAGGGTTGAATCTTGATGTGATCCTTGAAGGTTATGAATGAAGATTGTCAAATTATTGAATGTTCATATATTGATATGTTGATCTACTTACGGTGGAGGTGCTACTTGATTATGAATTGTAGTGAGTGATTTATGTTTCCTCTTCCGTACAACCCCAAGTGTTGACAGGTATGCTATGATACGAACATGAATATTAAGCTATGATTATGGTTGTGTTGGTATGATGAATAGAAGGTAAACCTCATGAACATTATATGACTATGTTATGAATGAACATTATTATATGTTGATGGTTCTACGATGAAAGTTTATTCTCATCTTAGAACTTGTGAGCTAGATGATGAATGATGGGTTGAATCCCTAATGTACTCCTTATTGAATTAATGTGTAAGTAAAGGCCTAAAACTATTTTAAAAGGGAATTGTGCTTAGCACCGAGTGAACATGAATATGAGATGAAAGCTTTTACGTTTAGCAAGTCCGGCTTCCCATATGGATTCCTATTACGTTTAGCAAGACCGGGTTCCCAATATATATGTTGTCTCATGAGATGGAAACCTTTTACGTTTAGCAAGTCCGGGTTTCTAGTAGCAATCTCCTTGTTCCATAACTATGTTTTCCCAATTAGGTATTAGCTAGTGGATCCACCTAGATACTATTATGTTAAGTTCTACCTTGGCAAGTAGAACACTTTCTTCTCGGTGTGGGAGTAGAACACCAGATTCCATGAAGCTCACATGGTCTATGTCGGTTATTGCTAATATCCCTATGTTTTAAGAAGATGATCTAATGTATGAATACAACTTATGTAAATGACTTATGAACTCTAACTAGGACTACTTGAGGGATACTACTTAGTATAGGTGAGGGTATGGGACTTTACGTATGCATTGCACAAGTGGGTACTTTGAGGAGTTCTTGTGTGAGTCCTTCATATATGGTAAGGTATGAATTATGTTAAGGTTGGTTTCACCTACTATGATGTTTATTATGTATGTGACTATACAAGTGTCTTCTTGATAGCTTTACTTAGTATCTATGGGGTATGGGACTTCATATGTACATTTCACAAATGAACTTGAAAGGGGGTCATGGTTGGTGTCTTATGATGGTATGATATAAATGGAATTCAAATATGTAAGGTATGGGTTATGGCTTTTTGTTATGATCATGAATGTCTTTTTCCTTGTAATGTGGATTGGCTAAATGTTCCTTGAATATGCATTATGGCTTCTAACTTGAAATAGCATGTTTTCAACTAAAGGTCCTTTTTTGCATGATTTAAATGTTTTTAATTGCATGGCTTCCATACTTAGTACAATTGATTGTGCTAACCCATATTTCTTCCTTTTTCTACTAAGTGTAGGTTCCGGGAAGTGATTGTGCTACTAAGAGACTCAAGCTTGGATTTTGACTTCTCCAAGACTTTTTAGTATGTCCTCAAGTTTCGAGGACACACACAGTATGACATTTATGTTCCTTATATTGTAATAGACTATTAGACTTGCTATGTACTTGTCATTTTGAGACAATTCTACTGTAAAGGGCTATGGTCCCTATTCGAGATTCTTATGTGTACTTAGATGGTTTCATTGAGATAATGATGTCTAGACATTCTACTTTATGTTTTCTATTATGAGATACTTTGACATTGGTGTTGAAAAGTTTTTAAAATTTCGTATTATTCAATGTTTATATGAAATTACGAATATGCTAAAGGCTTGCTTAAGTCCCCTTCGGGGTCAAGTACGCCATGTTACGCCTAGGGGGTGCTCTCGGGGTATGACACAGAGTATTTGAAGGATGAAGCAGAGAAGAAGAAGGCAGCCCCGATGGATACTTCCCTGATTGTGGATATTCAAACACTACCTGCAGATGTAGTATTGCCTATTCTGGCCCCTGGGCCTTCTGGTACATCTAGTACTGCCACTTCTGTTATTCCCAATTCTTCTGTAGCTCCCTTGCCTCCCAGTTCGGGTACTTCTACTGCTGCCTCCCAGCCCCGGCTCACTCGGGCTACATTACAGCGGATGGGGCAGCTAGCCCATTTTGTTGATCGTCGTGCCGCTATATTTGAGGCCTTCATTCCGAGCATGATTAAGACAGTCGTTGTTGACGCTATGACACCCTTGAGTGCTACCATTGATACCCTTACGGCTAGGATAGCGATGTGCGAGAGTGGCCATGGGGTCACTGAGGAGGTGACGGCTCTAAAGGCCGCTATTGTTACGCTGAGGAGAAATGTGGACCAGCTGGAGTCCACCGACATATCTATAATTTTCGGGATGGTAGAGATCCCAGATATGCCAGTTAAGCCTGATATGCCTTCGGCTACCACCGGAGATGATGTTCCATTTTAGGAAACAATTGTTCCTGAGTCAGAGGCGGAGACAGATGAGGAGATTTTTGGTGTTGGTGAGGAGGTTTCTTACGAGGGACTGAGGAGGCCATGGTATATGTAGTTGTGCAGACTTCTTTGGCAGATATGCCTTTGGCTGACGCTAGTGGAGCTGGTGGTACTGTTGATGTGACTCCGGATACTGAGACCTAGGTTCAGAGTGTTACACCGGGCACTGATGCCCCGACAGATGGAGCGACTGTTTAGATAAGACATTTCTTTACCTCCCTCTCTGTCTTATTTTTATTGACTTTCTGGATATTTTCTTGCATTTGAGGACAAATTGCTTTTGTTTTGTGGTGGGGTGATCCCAGCTTTTGTGATTATTGCTCTGTTCATATACTGAGTTTTGTGTTATAAATTGTGTTTTGGCACTGTATTTTGTGGATGTTTGAGCTTGTGGCTCCTTATTTTGAATGTAAATGATTTTTGACCCTTTTTGAAAATTTTGTGCCACCTCTTGATTATGTTTGAATGTGGTTGTTCTCTTGCAAAGTTGAGTATCAATCTTAATCAATACCAATGACTTGAATAGTGCTCATAATCGAACAAAAATGAATGTGCGGCTACAATGAGGCCAAATGAAGTTGCATAGGCAATATGTGAACTTTTTGCATCTCGTTGTGACTAGCCGGTTATCAAATTGAGTCTCTTGTAATGAACATTTCACACTAGCGAAAGTGTGGAGTCTTGTTTGACATTGGTGTCAATGCCTTGTGTGATGAGCTTACCGTGAACCATGTGTGATGACACCTAGAATTTGCCCCATTGGTCCGGTTGACTAAGTGATGCAAGCTCTTGAAATGATCTTAGGCAACAATTTTTAAAGAGTGAAACAATTTGACATTATACCTCTTTTTTGGCCTACCTTATGAGTGTGTGAACTTCGCTTGAACGCCTTTTGAGCCTTAGCCTTTCCTTGGATGAAACTTAATGAAATTGTGACCTTTCTTTATCCCTTCACCATTAATCCTCATGAGACGTGGTTTGTTTGAATAGACAACTTAGGCCAAAAGCCTAAGTTGGGGTGTGGTGAAAAGAGAAGGTAAATCAAGAAATGCAAAGAAGTCCCCTTTGACCCATGATTTTGAAAAGGATGAAACCCCTCCATACAAAAAAAAAGAAGAGAAAAATGAAAAAGAAAAAGAATGAAAAAGTTTGACGTAAAGCTCCAAAAGAAAATCGGGTGTCTGGTATTTCATGGAAAGTGAATAATGGGTGACTTGTGAGAATGAATGAGAATGATGAAGAAAAGGAAAGAAAGTGTTGTTCATACCACATTTCATGAGGATAGAAGCCACTGAGCCTAAATAACCATACATTTACACTTAGCTCGTCACAAGCCTTGAAAAGACCTTTTTTATCTTAAGTGAGCTTAAACAAGTGTTGGTTAGAAAATAAGGGCAAACCTATGGGTGGAGTCATGCATGTGTTCATCTTTGTGAGTGTGAGTGTTGATGGTGATTCCGGAGCTATAAATTGTTGAACCATTGTGTGTGAATCCAATCATTCTTTGTGTGAGGGCATTTGAGTACCTTTGTTGAGCTTGAACTTGCATTTGAAGCAAGTATTGTGAACTTGAGAATCTTTGATAATGGTGAGTCACAACTTGAATCTTTGAGTGCACAATTGATCCTTGCATGAGTAAGTTGAGTCTTTTTGTGTGCATTCATGATTGAGTCTTGTGTAGCACTGTTTGAGACATCCTTTTTGAACTGCTGAACTTGAGTTTTACTTAGGGACAAGCAAACGTCTAAGTTCGGGGTGTTGATGAGTCCACGATTTGGACTCATTTAGGGCTTTATTTGGATAGATTTTGTGTCTTCAAATGCTTGTTTTGTGCCAATAACTGATGTAAAACCCTTGATTTCTAGGTATTTGGATTGAAGAACAAAGCATGGACACTAATTTGCAAAAAGGAACAAATTGAGCTGAAAGACCGAAGAAAGGAGGACCTGGTCATCGCCAAGTCCTTTTCGCGAGTCACCGAGTGGCTATTTGACCACCTAAAGTTCCAGTGTGCCAAGCCCTGAAAGGAGAACATCAAGTTGGCGAGAGAAAAGAGCAGTCGGCGTGTCGCCAAGTTGTTCCACGATGCAGTGTTGGATCTCCCAAAGTTACAGAACTTAATGATGCTAAAGGCCAAAGCAAAAAGGCGATGGAACTAACCAAAGGGTGGATCACCAAGTTGATCGGCGATCCCGACTTACTGCGTCAAATGGTCCTTCGCAGTATTTGGTGACTGTAAATACATTTTCAAACATTATGTTTAGTATCAAATTTTATTATGAACATTCATTAGAGTAATTTTTGAGTTTTGAACTGAGAGTATTGAGACAATATTTTCCTTAGCTTTGAAGAATTGAAGTTTTCCATTTTTGAGAAATTGGAAGTGGGTCTTTGAGATTCTTCAATTTGGACCTTTGTAAAGATGAAATTAATCTTACCTAGTTGATTGAAACACAATTTGGTAACGATTTTTATCTTTTTATTATGTCTAGCTAAAATCCAATTCTTGGGGTGTGATTTTGTGATTATGGGCTGATTTAGCTTATGGGTATTGCTAATTGTTAGTTTAAATGATGTTTAGAAGTGATTTCAATCAGTAATTGTGGTTAAAATTAAAGGATTGTAGTTGCAAATGCAGTTCTACCTTCATTTTTTTGGTTTGCTCGAGAGAGAGAGGTTTTAAAACAAAGATTACTGAATTGATGGTTTGTAGGTATTGGGTTGTTATGGGTTCAGCTAGAGAGAGTAAATCCTAAGTCCTTTTCCAAACATTCAGCTCGAGAGAGTGAATGGACTAAAGCGTAGGCTGTTCTTATTTGCTTGCTTGTTGGTGTTCGATAGAAATCAACTTGATTCGGGGTAAATTGTTCGAGAGAAAGTTTATCCCCACTAAAGTCTACCTTATTCATTGATTTACAACTATTTACTAACAGTTCCAATTACCCATTTGTTTATATTAGCCTATAATCTAATCACATCCCAAGAACCCGTCTCAATATTTGTTAATTTGTGTTATTTGTTGTTGCTGTAGTTGATAATTACAATCACAAAACCCCCTGTTATTTGACATTCGTGTCACCCCCTAATTTAAATTATGTTTTCTTTTGATAATGTTTATTCCTATGATTGACTAGAGCATATTCGTACTTTGATATTGAATCTTAAACACGTACCACTCCCTATGGGATTCGACCCCAACTCATTTAGTTGGGTTATATACTGACTAACGATCGTTGACTCTTAGAACTGGATTAAGTGTCTTTGATAGAGTTATTCAATCAAGTATCTAAAAGAATTTTTTGTTGGTAGCATCACTGACTAGACAGAGATAAATGTTGGTAGAATTATCATGGAGTAGATGTTGATGAGAGCTCATTAGAGCAAACCTCTCTCCCCTTCCCAGTCTTTGATCACATAGTTGTATGACTCTCCGGGAGTGCCTTAACAGGAGAGGTCAAATGTCACGATCACCCCCACCTCATCCAATGATACTTGAAGGATTGAGACCGATTATTTGTGGCATGATGTAGCTAGGAGGAAACCGCCACCACTAGACACTACCCCTTTGGTAGACCCTTCTGGCCTTAAGGTTGATACTGCTCAACTCATCCTTTTATGGAGTCACCAAGTACAACTCAACCTTCATATGTACCTTCTACCTCCATATCTATTGCACCTACCCCCATATCCCAACCTACCTTTACCCAAGTATTGATCTACCAAATAGGAAACCTTGCCCATTTGGTGGATGTGAGAACATCTAGGGTAGAGAGTGAGATGTCCAAGTTTGTTAAGAGGGCCATTGATAATGCACTACTCCCATTTAGAGGCCATATGGTGCAGTTTCAGAACACGTTAGCAACATATGAGGAGAGTTTAGATAACCTCACTGCTAGGATGGATACGAGGGATAAGAAAGAGGGTACCGCCATTGAGTTGACTGTGATAAGGGGAGAGATTACTACTCTTAGGGATGATGTGGATAAACTGAGGTCCACTTTTTGATGTTTTGGGGTGAATTTCCCTTACTTGATATGCCTGAGGTAGTCCATCCTTCTAAGTCGAGAGTGGATGCACCTAGCGGTGTGGCTGAGCTGCCTGATGATGGTACTGATAAGGTTGGTGATGAGGATGAGGATGAGTTCTTGCCAGAGGATGAGCGGCAGACTGTTGAGATGCTGAAAGAGTTGTAGTCTATAGAGGAGGCAATAGTGCATGCCACGTTGGAGAGATTTTGTTTGGAGACTTCAACAGTTGGCACTTGTGGAGTTTGTTCGTACTCCACCATTCCTCTTACATATGTGATGGGCACTAATGCCCCGGATGATGCAATTCCCTCCAATACTCGAGAGCAGAGCACTTCACTAGCATAGCCTGTCGGGGGGAACTTTATATATCTTTTCACCCATAGTTATATTTGCTTATCACATTGAGGACACTGTTGTCTTATTTTGGTAGGTGAGGGCATGTGTGCCTATATTCCCATTTTTAATTGTATTTTGTTATTTTCAGCTTTATTTTGATACATTTGTAGTATTTTGATATTTTGAATTTTGTTATGATAGTTGATGGTTTGATTCATTTTGTCTCTCCCGACTTTTTTTTCCCATGAGTTTGGTAGTTGTTGAAATGCTTGAGTTTTCATTTTTGATGTTCAAGGATCGGTTGTATTCAATATAGATATCTTGGATAATACTTATGATTAGAAATGTGTTTTGTGTTAATGTTGCAAGAGAAAAAATCAGTGTGGTCTCACTTTTGAATGATCTAATTTATTCTTATGATGAAAAACTGCATTTTGATGTGAGCCTTGCAATGAACATCGGATGCAAGCTTCTTGATTTTTGTAGAGTTTTGCTAAATGATTTTGTTTGAAATGTCATGTGTGGTGAGGTCCAACTTGAAATCATGCATGTTGAATCCTGGAATTGGCCTTGTTAGTCAAATTTTCTAGTCTTGGTGAATGCAAGAAATGATCTTAGGTACAAATTTTGAGAGGAAACCCAAATTTTCATACCTTTTGTGACTACCTTGTGAGGGTGTTAAACCATGTTGGGACCATTTGAGCCTAAACCATTTGTTGTTATACTTGTGAAACCTCTTGAGCCAAAATTTCCCAAACTTCTCACTCACAAATCCTTTTCTAACCATTGGTTTGTTTTGAATAGCCAACTCATGTCAAAATCCTAAGTTGGGGTGTGGAAAGGAAGGAGGAAAGAAAGACAAGTGAAAGTGAGACTCGACTTTGAAGTATGTTGCAAGAAGAAGGAATCCCTCTGTGTAAGAAAAAGTGAGCAAAAGTTTAAAAGTTGAAATGAAAAAGAAAGTGTGCTGAAATAAAAGGGGTATCCAATAAATTTAGTGAAAGATTGAGGTTTGAGTCTCCAAGTGAAAAGAATGAAGAAGAACTTGAGAAGAGGTGAAGATGAATACAACAAAGTTTTGAAAAGGTGAAGTCACTAAGCCAGATTAACCATACCTTTCCCTCAGCCCCATTACAAGCATGAAACGACCTTTTAGATCTTGCATAAATTAGGTTGTGTGATGATTAGAAAATATGGACAAACCTATGGGATGAAGCTTGCATGTATTTCTCTTTCGGAGAGTGAGAGTTGTATTGATGCCTAACTTCTTTGTTGATATGCTTTGTAAGCACATGGAATTGTTCTTTATGTGAGGGAATTTGAATGCATTTGTTGAAACATGATTTTGCATTAGAAAGGAAGCTAAGTGATCTTGAGTTTGGATTGATGTCGACTAGTCATCATTTGAAGCATTTTGAGCATGATTGAGTGTTGCATATGATTGAGAATAGTCTTGTGGTGACACTTACATGTTAACTCTCATTGAGAACAGTTGTAGACACCCTTGTTGAACTAATTGTGTTCTTTGTTTACTTGAGGGCAAGCAAAAGTTTAAGTTGAGGGTGTTGATGAGTTGTAAATTTACACTCATTTGAGGCTTTTTAGTTCAATATTTAGTGTCCTCAATGCCTAATAATGTTCTATTCTGGTGATATTTTGATGATTTGCAGCTATGGAGGTTAAAGGACCATGAAAGAATGAATATTTGAAAAAGAGGCCAAAAAAACATTGAATGTAATACAAACACCCAACTGGTAGTATCCTACCAAAAGAGTGGATCTCCCAAGTGACTTGACCTTGCCAATTGTAAACACGGTCAACTTGGGAGAGGTAGGGCCAACTGGTTATCCGCCCTTTTGGTCAGGTGACTACCAGTTGGGAGTTTGCATCTTACTATTTTTAGTAAATACAAACAATGTGAAAATAATAGTATAATTTTTCAGAGTAATTTGTTCTCATACATTATAGATCTGGCACATTATTTATGTAACCAACAAGGAAAATAATTATACAACTTTTCATAGTAACATTTGTTCCTATGCCTTACATATCTAAGGCACCTAACCTTATAGAATTTTAGTCGATTTTAAAGTATAAACATTGAAAATTAATACATCCTCAAAATAAGTAAAAAGTTAAAAGCTATAAATTTAACTAATTTTAAAGTCCTAAATATTAGGATAATAATTTAATAATAATTATTTGAGGAAAATAACAAATAGACATTTTATCTATTGTAGAGTCTTTTAATATAATATAAAGGGAAAAAGGACAAATATACCCCCGAACTTTCGAAAATGGTATGTCAATACCCTTCGTCATACTTTTCGGACATCAAAGCCCTTGCCGTCCAATAATCGGTGCACATTTGCCCCTCTCACTAACGGAACACTCATTGTGTACACGTGGCGTAATCCTACATCATGACCCGGATTGACTAATTTTTTAACCCAAAATTCAAATATCCACCCAACAACCCGTTTAACCCACCCGATACACTCATTACTCACACTAATACTAACCTATCTAAAAATCTCTTTTTGTGAAACCCGCCGCCGTCGTGAAGCCAAAGAAGGCACCGGTTGGGAAGAAGGTTGCTGCCGCATAGCCGAAAGCAACAACCCCGAAGAACAAGGTTGTAGTGAAGAAGGCCAAATCCACAACAGCAGCAACACCAGCAAAGAAAGCGAAGAAGACGGTGACTACTCCGGCTAAAGCAAAGTGGTGAAGAAATCTGCAGTTGCTAAAGTGGAGAAAACTCTGGGAAGAAAGTTGGGAAGAAGCCGAAAACTATTAAGTCTCCGACAAAGAAAGCGAAGAAATGAAGAAATTAATCTGAATTGGGTGTTTGAATCTTTAAATTACTTTTACATTCATGGGTTTTTCATTTTTCTTCTTCCCCTTCCCCTTCCGTTTGCAGATTTTACTCGTTCTCCATAGACTCCATTGTTAGGGTTTGTTTGTTTTAGAAGTATGACTTGTGCTCTATCATTTTCATTGAACAGTTGCAGATTTGGATGAAGAAATGATGAATTAAGCCAAAATTTTAGGCACTTTTTCTTTAAGAATTTAGAGAGTTTATTTGTGGATAAATTGGGTCGGTTAAATGGGTTATGGACGGGTTTTGAAATTTGGGTTAAAAAATTAGTCAATTCGGGTCGTGATGTAGGATTACGCCATGTGTACACAATGAGTGTTCCATTAGTGGGAGGGGTAAATGTGCACCGATTATTGGACGGCAAGGGCTTTGATGTCCAAAAAGTATGACGAAGGGTATTGACATACCATTTTCGAAAGTTCAGGGGTATATTTGTCCTTTGTCCCTAATATAAAAATACCACTCAATATTTTTACTCAATATTTTTAAGAACCTTCATGTTTTAAAGAAATATAGATAGATGGATAGAAGATGGAGAGACCGACAACCATTTAGACAAATGATGAGTCTGAGATTTGGACTCATTTAGGGCTTTGTTTATAGAGATTTAGTGTCCTCAAATGCTTATTTTGTGCCAATAACTAATGTTAAATCCTTGATTTTCAAGAATATGGATTGAGGAAAAAAGCAAGGACACTAACAGCCAAGAAGGAACAAAATAGGCTGAAGAAATGAAGATGGGTGAGCCTGGGGATCGCCAAGAATACTCGATGTGTCGCCGAGTGGCTCATCAGACCGCCTAAATTTCTAGTGTGCCAAGCCTTGAAGGAAAGAACCAAGTTGGCGATGAAAAGGAGCAGTCGGTAGATTGCCGAGTGAATTCCAGGAAGCCAAGATAGATCGCCCAAAGTTGTAGACCTTAAGGATGCTAAATGCCAAGGCATGAGGGTGATGGAAGAGACCAAAAGGCAGCTCGCCGAGTGGTTCAGCATGCCCGACTTACTTCGCCGAATGGGCTTTCGTAGCACATTTTTGGCGACTATAAATACGTTTTTGAACATTTAGTTTAGTATCAAATAATCTTTAGAACGATTTTATTATTAAGTTTTGAACATCCGGAGAGAGTTTTTCTCTAGTTTTTCCTTATCTTTGAGGGATTGAAGAAATTAACTTTTGAGAGATTGGAAGTGGGTCTTTGAAGTTCATAAAATTGGAGCATTGTAACGATGAAATCACTCTTACTCAGTTGATAGATAATCAATTTGGTAACGGTTTTTACCTTTTTAGGATGTCTAACAAAAACCCCAATTCTTGGAGTGTGATTATGTGATTATGGGTTGATTTAGCTTATGGGTATTGCTAATTGTTAGTTTAAATGCTATTTAAAAGTGAGTTCAATCATAAATTGTGGTTTAACTTAAGAAATATAGTTGCAAATGTAGTTCTTCCTTTGTGTTCTTGGCTTGCTCGAGAGAGAGAGGTTTTAGAACTAAGGTTTTTGATTGATGATTTGTAGGTGTTGGGTTGATCTGGGTTCAGCTCAAGAGAGTGAACCCTAAACCCAATCCCACACTTTCAGCTCAAGAGAGTGAATGGATTAAGGTGTGGATTGCTCTTATTTTGCATGCTTGTTGATGTTCGAGAGAAATCACTTTATTCAGGGTAAATTGTTCTAGAGAAAATTACCTCCCTTATAGCCTAGCCTACTCACTAATATCTAGCTATTTACTAATATGTGAAATTACCCATATGTCTATAATTGCCTATAATTGATCACATCCCAAGAATCCATCTCTATTTTGTTAATTTGTATTGTTTGTAGTTGTTAATCAAAATCAAAACCCTCATTTGACATTCGTGTCACCCCTTAATTTGAATGATGTCTTTATTCGATAATGTTTATTCCTATGACTGATTTGATCACATTTATACTTCCCAATTGAATCTGAAACACGTACCGCTCCCTATGAGATTCGACCCCAACTCATTTAGTTGGGTTTTATACTGTTTTACGATCGTTGAACACCTAGAATTGGATGAGGTGTGCTTGAAACGTTAAATCAACAGAGAAAAACAGATAGACAAGGAGAAAGATAGATAGAAGGAGAGAAAGACATACAACTAGAGAGAGACAAAAAGACATACAAATATGGACAGATTGATAGATTATTATGAAAATAAGATAAATGGAAAAAAAAAATCCATTAAACTTTTGTAAGTAATCAAAATAAATGATCAATAATAGACGAAAAATATTTTAATTATTATTTGAAAAAGGTGATAGCACAAAAATAATAATAATTGAGTTAATAGTTAATATATATATATATGTAACATCTCACAAATTGAAAGAACTAGAAAGAGCCTGAATTAGAAAGAGTGATTTTTGGAAATAATTAAAATTTGGAAAATTGGTTAAGTTTAAGTTTTTGGTCAACTTCAAATTACCATAACTCCTACCTCAGGATAAGTTAGGTGTGTTTCCAGATATCGTAGGAAATATCTTGGAACAATCTTTCCAACGCCGCCAAGTTTGGGCGATTCCGAGTTCGTATGAGTGAGATATGCCCATTGGAATTTGGGCTGTTCAAATAAGGAAATGTCCAATCCGGGTTTTAGAAGGGCATTATGGTCTTTTCCATGCCCCATGACTTAATTTCGTTTTTTGGTAATTAATTGGGGTCTAAACTGATAGAATTCAGTTTACGCTTTCACAAAAGAGTTAGGGTTTTTGAGAGAAGAAAAAAGAAGAGGAGAAGAAGCAAGGATTCGTCAATTTCTTGGAGAATTGCTTGTGGATTTCGCCAAGGGTTAATCCCTACGAGGTATGTGAGTTCACACAACGTTGGGTTCCTTCACCCACGCGCCAAACATGTTTAATTCAGCGTGAATTCTTCCTAAAAAGTTGAAGGTTGATGAATCTTGAATGTTGTTCTTGAAATTGACCTTCGTTCGTGAGTTAGGTTGAGATTGAGAAGTTCCTTGAGGTTAAAATGTTGTTTCTTTGAGTTGTTTGAGTTAGATTTGTGTGTATACATATTGGGTATCTGAATTTAAAGAGAACTTGATAATAGTAGTCGATTTTAGGCGAATTGGGGCTGGAAAACGAAAAAGGAAAAAGTCAGACAAGGAACAGGTAGCAGGTCCGCGACGCGGACCTGTTCATCAGATTTGACAAAACTGTTTTTGCACCGCAGAGCGGTCACGAACCGTTCTGCCTCAAAAGTATTTTCGCGACCAAAATTTAATTATACCTCCGCATCGCGGAGTAGTCTCCAGGCAGTGATTTCTTGATCATTTCTCATGTTTAGCTATCTAAAACCATTCCTACACATCATGAGATCTTTCCTATCACAATCCTTGAATCCATAAATTCAATTCAATGAAAGTTAAGAGTCAAGTCAAGAGAAGTCAAGAGTCAAGTTAAGAGAAGTTCATAAAGTTTTCCAAAAGTCTTTTGCAAACGTTTTAACTTTGTTTTAAAACTTAAGTTTTGAGTTCAGTAAAGAGTAAAGTTGAAGTTCATTTCTTCAAAAGTATATGGGGGATATGAATTCCCAAAGGTTTTAAAATATTTTCGCATTTAAACAAGAAAGGAAACCCCGATTTCCAAAGAGCCTTCGGGCTAGTTTTCATAAAAGAGTAATCGCTTTCTATATGAAGCAAGAGAGGAAACATTGATTTCCAAGATAGCCTTTGAGCTATGTTTTTGAGCATGACGCTTATCGTGACCTACGACACTAACCTACGGTACGAGTGTCTACAATCGTCGATAATAGAGTAACCCAACCAAAGGTAGGGGTCGTGTCCTAAAGGAGTGGTAGTGAAAATAGTAGTTAGGCTAGAATTTTGTTCTAGTTAGCTGTAGTTTGAGAAATTAACGAATAAAAACTAAGTAAATTCAAGTGGGTGACACAAAAGTGTCAAATATCAATGGGGGTTTGTCACAAGTATAGCTAAAACAACAAAAATAAAGAGAAAATTCAAGTATGGGGAGAAGTTTTTAGGGTGTGACCGCAATATATATTGATATAAATCGTTGGGTACATGCTTTCGATAGGAAATTTGCAAGATAATAGTGACTAGGCTAAGCTTTAGATGGAAATGAGTTCCCTCTTGGGCAACTTACCCCGATTCAAATGCGTTCCTCTCGGACACCCATTTGCCGCATGAAGGCCAACCTACGCCTTACCCCACTCACTCTCTCGAGCTGAGTGTTAGGATATGGGAGTAGGGCTCACCCTCTCAGGCTGAACCTCATGTCGACCCACTCCTTAGGCCATCAGTCTAGTGGTCTTGGTTTCGCGACCCCCTCCTCGGGCAAGCTGAAAATACATGAGTGGTTTTGTATTTGCAACTACAAACCCATTAAATTAAACCACAACCACTAGGTGAAATCACCATTAAAATACATCTAACATATCAGCAAGCAAGACCCAACAACAATGTCAACACATATTTGCTAAATCACACCTCAAGAATGGGGTTTTTAGCCACACATCAAGAAATAACAAAATACACCTAAAATGATAATAAAATCAAATGGGTATAAGGAATTAAACCTTGATTTAAGCAAATGAAAGAGAATGGAGAAGAGCCACTTCCAACTTGGGGAAGATGAAATCTTTCTTTCTTCAAGTCTCCCACAAAACCCTCTCCAAACTTGAGAGAAAAATATCCCAAAAAGTACTATTCTATTCTGTAAAATAATAATAATGGTTCCACCCCCTAAAAATTAATAACAAGTTTAGTATTTATAGACTTCAGTATATAGTGTTGGCGGATCTTTCGGCGAGGTTAGTGGGAATCGCCAATCGACTCGGCGATTCGCCCATCATCTGGTTCATCGCCTTCTGTGCTTGCCTACAGCATCTCTGCGTCCCAGACCATTGGGCAATATTGTAATGCTTCACGGAGCTGTTCGGTGATGCGTCGACTACTTCTTTTTACCGCCGATTTGATCCTCTTCTTTCAAGGCTTCGCGTACTGGAACAAAGGGCGGAGTACTTCCCTTCGGCGATTCGCCAAGAGTGATTGGCGAATCTCAGGCTTCATGTTTTACATTCTTTCGAGCCTTTTTGTTCCTTTTTGCGCCTAAGTGTCCATGCTTCCGGTAAAACTTCAAATACCTGAAACATAATATTTTTCATCAGATATTGAGACAAAATAAGCATTTGAGGACACTATTTCTATTAAAATAAAGCCCTAAATGAGTCCAAATTGTGGAATCATCAACACTCCCCAACTTAAACTTTTGTTTGTCCTCAAGTTCAGCAGTTCAAATAGGATGTCTCAAATAGTGCTACACAAGACTCAATCATGAATGTACACAACAAGACTTCAAACTACTTATGCAAAGATTCAATTGTGTACTCAAAGATTCAAGTTGTGACACACCATTATCAAAGATTCTCATGCTCGCAATACTTGCTTCAAATGCAAGTTCAAGCTCAACAATAGTATTTGAATGCCCTCACACGAAAAATGATTCCATATTCACACACAAAGGTCTATTCATTTAAAGATCAGGAATCAGATGCAGCGCTCCCACTCAAAAAAGAAGAACATAATGCATGCTTTCACCCATAGGTTTGCTCGTATTTTCCAATCAACTTTCGTTTTGGCTTACTCAAGATCAAAAAGGTCTTTCTAAGGCTTGTAATGGGACTGAGTGCAAAGGTATGGTCATTTAGGCTCAGTGACTTTTTCCTCATGAGATGTGATATTCTCAAGGCATCCCCTTCTTTTCCTTAATTAATTCTTTTTCTATTTATTCTAAGTCATCTTTTTAGTCATCTCCATGGATTGCTTGGAAACCCAATTTCTTTTGTACTTTTATTCCACAGTCTTCTTTTTCATTCTTTTCTTTTCTTCTTTTCTTTTTCTCTTATTCTCTTTTTTTTCTTTTTTCTTTTTTTTATATTAGGAGGGCTTCCATTTTTCCACAACACCATGAGTTAGAAGAGACTTTTCTTGCACTTCTTGACTTCTCCTTTTTCTTTTCACCACACCCCCAACTTAAGTTTTTGGCTTAAGTTGGCTATTCACTACATCACAAGTCATGAGGATTACAGCTGGTGGTTGAATAGAGGTCTAGGTTTTATCAAATTTTCTTTCAAAGAAGGTTAAGGCTCAAGGGGTGTTCAAAAGAGTTTCACACGCTCACAGGTGGGTCACAAAAGAGGTATATGTCAGATTGGCTCACACTCTTTAAAGTTGCCTAAGATCATTTCAAGAACACACCTTACTAAATCAATCAGACTAACGGGGCAAATTCTAGGTTTATTCATGCATGGTTCAAAGTAACTCATCACACAAGGCATTGATACTAAAGCCAAGCAAGACTACACACTTTCGCTAGTGTGCAACGATCATCACAAGAGAAATCAATTTGATACATGGCTAATCACAACGAGATGCAAAGAGTTCACATATTGCCTATGTAACTTCATTTGGTCTCATTGTAGCCGCACATTCATGTTTGTTCGATTGAGAGCACTATTTAAGTCATCGGTATTGATCGAAACCGAGACTTAAATTTGTACGAGAACATCCACTTTCAACACAAGCGGTGGTGAAAATTTTCGTAAAATAAAAATTTATCGGAAGGGTCAAAATTATTTTGCAATTAAACCAAAAGAAAGCCATAAGCTCAAACAATCACAAAGCAGTTTTTAAAAACACAATTAAAAATAGGCAATCCAAATGTACACCAAAACACAAGTATCTGAAACAAGCAAAACAAGGTGAGCCTCACCCCACCACAAATAAAAACATTTGTCCTCAAATGCAAATAACAAATAAAAAATCATTGTGAATGAGTACAAAATTGCTAAAAATAAATTCGGGGTTCGGAAAACCAACCTTAGATGCCGATTAAAATACTTTTGAAATGCTAGGCGGCAATGTAATCCACTCCAACCACTAATTATCGACTACAATACTAAAGGCAAGCAAGAATCTACAAAATATTACCTTGATGTGAAGTTGAGAAGTTTAAAAAGAGGGAGAGTGGGAAAATTTAAAAATTCTGAGATTTTTTGCACTTTATAACCGTTCAGTTCTTGTACATTCGGCAATGTTAGTATACTCGCCGACCCACTCAGCAGCCCACCGAGTGGTCCTTTATCTCTCCCTTTCTTCAAAATCTTCAATTTTCTGGGGGTGAGATCGGCGATCTGCATCGAAATCGCCAAGCAGATTGGCGATGCACCGAGCTACTTTTCAAGTTTACCGAGTTTTACAGGCTCTGTACAACTCTTGTATTGAGCCAAACGGCGGATCCATTCGGGCTCGCCGACCTATTGAGCGACTCGCGGAATGGACTTTCTGCTCGCCAACCTGAGATTTTCCACACTTTCCTTGGTTTATCTACAACATCAGCACACCATTATTTATAAAAGTAAAATCCTAAATTTATGACCTTGGGTTGCCTCCCAAGAAGCGCCTTATTTAACGTCGTGGCACGACGCAACTCCTCACTCAAGTTTAATTAGTGAGGTTTACCTTATTTTCATGAGGCCACCCCTCTTTTGGCTCTAGGTAGAGGACCTGCATACATAAACAACAAACAAAGAAAAACAAAACTAAAAGAAAAATAAGTAAAAAATACACTAAAAAGAACAAAAGACTCTAGTTAACTACATTTTCATGTGACTCCACTCCCCGGCAACGGCGCTATTTTGATGCTTATCGTGACCAACGACACTAACCTACGGTACAAGTGTCTATGATCGTCGATAATATAGTAACCTAACCAAGGGTTGGGGTCGTGTCCCAAGGGAGTGGTAGTGAAAATAGTAGTTAGGCTAGAATTTTGTTCTAGTTAGTTGTAGTTTGAGAAATTATCGAATAAAAACAAACTAAATTCAAGTGGGTGACACCAAAGTGTCAAATATCAATCGCGGTTTGTCACAAGTATAGCTAAAACAACAAAAATAAAGAGAAAACTCAAATATGGGGAGAAGTTCTTGGGGTGTGACCGCAATATATATTGATATAAATCGTTGGGTACATGCTTTCGATAAGAAATTTGTAAGATAATAGTGACTAGGCTAAGCTTTAGATGGAAATAAGTTTCCTCTTGGGCAACTTACCCTATTTCAAATGCGTTCATCTCGGACACCCATTTGTTGCATGAAGGCCAGCCTACGCCTTACCCCACTCACTCTCTCGAGCTGAGTGTTAGGATATGGGACTAGGGCTCACCCTCTCGGGCTGAACCTCATGTTGACCCACTCCTTAGGCCATCAGTCTAGTGGTCTTGGTTTCGCAACCTCCCTCTCGGGCAAGCCGAAAACACATGGGTGGTTTTGTATTTGCAACTACAAACCCATTAAATTAAACCACAACCACTAGGTGAAATCACAATTAAAATACATCTAACCTATCCGCAAGCAAGACCCAACAACAATATCAACACATATTTGCTAAATCACACCCCAAGAATGGGGGTTTTTAGCCACACATCAAGAAATAAAAAAATACACCTAAAATGATAATAAAATCAAATGGGTATATAAGGAATTAAACCTTGATTTAAGCAAATAAAGGAGAATGGAGAAGACCCACTTCCAACTTGGGGAAGATGAAATCTTTCTTTCTTCAAGTCTCCCACAAAACCCTCTACAAACTTGAGAGAAAAATATCCCAAAAACTACTATTCTATTCTGTAAAATAATAATAATGGTTCCACCCCCTAAAAATTAATAACAAGTTTAGTGTTTATAGACTTCAGTAAATAGTGTTGGCGAATCTTTCGGCGAGGTTAGTGGGAATCGCCAATCGACTCGGCGATTCGCCCATCATTTGGTTCATCGCCTTCTGTGCTTGCCTACAGCATCGCTGCGTCCTGGACCATTGGGCGATATTGTACTGCTTCGCGGAATTGTTCGGCGACCCACCAACTACTCCTTTTTACCACCGATTTAATCCTCTTCCTTCAGGGCTTCGCGTACTAGAACAAAGGGCGGAGTGCTTCCCTTCGACAATTCGCCAAGAGTGATTGGCGAAGCTCAGGCTTCAGTTTTTACGTTCTTTCCAGCCTTTTTGTTCCTTTTTGCGCCTAAGTGTCCATGCTTCCGTTAAAACTTCAAATACCTTAAACTTAATATTTTTCATTAGATATTGAGACAAAATAAGCATTTGAGGACGCTATTTCTATTAAAATGAAGCCCTAAATGAGTCCAAATTTTGGACTCATCAGAGCACTAATCTCAAATCACAGAAAGAAGTATGTTTTTAAACATAAGAGCTAATATTATATTTTTTGGAGTAGTATTGAGCACCGATATGGGGGAGAGTTCAGACAACTCACAGATTAACCATGTAGCCACCATGGGTAGAAAAGGGTCATACTTTTTAGATGATTCCTTTAGTTCTTTTTAGCATATACTAGTGGATCCACTTAGTCAGTTAGGTTTTATACCCTCGGCAAGGTATAGGACGGTCCTTGGCAGCGTGAGGTAAAATGTTGTATCATCACTATAGCTCTTAAGTGATGGTTGTCGGTTAGAGAAACTCCCACAGCAGTATTTTGTATTTTTATATACAAATAGCGTTCATATTGTATCTTTGCGTACATACAGAGTTATTGTTGTATTTCTGAATACACAGAGTTGACATCATGTTTTAAACAAGTTTTCCTTATATTGCACTTGTTTTTAAACTGCTTTATATTGAAATGAGTTCAATTCTATTGAGTTGAGTTGAACCGGGTTAGTTCTTCAGTTCCTTCCAGATTCTTTTCAAGCTTAAGTTGTGTTTAGCATTCCAATTCGCATACTCGTATATTCAATGTACTAATTCCAATTGGCCTGCATCGTCTTATGATGCAGACGTGGGTAACCAGGATCAGCATCCAGCACATCATTGATCCAGTTGAGCTTCAGAGTTGTTGGTGAGCCTCCTTGCATTTCGGAGGATCCCTTTTTTTTATTACTCTATCATTTTAGTTCATTAGGATGTTGTGGTCCTGTCCCGACATCCATCTCAGTTATTTTAGAGGCTTCATAGATAGTCAGTCAGATGTTGGTTCATTCGTCATCATTTTTTTATTGGCTTATGTTCAGATTTGAGTTGTCGTTTTGGCTAAGTTAAATGCTTACTTTTAAAACATTATGTGTTCAGTTTGGGACAGTTGAGTTATTTAGCATATGAATCCTTTTCTTAATGCTTAAAGTCTTGCACTGAGTAAGTAAGCTAGGACAAGGGTTCGCTTGGGGCCAGCAATGGTTCTCGAGTGCCGGCCACGTCCAGGGTGTAGGTTCGGGGTGTGACAATATATATATAAAAAAAATTATATATCTATCTATACTACCTTAAAAGCATTAACTCCTAATTAGAATGTTAAATTACTATAATACCTCTAATTAAAAATATTTAATTTATTTTATTTATTAATTTAATTATTTGTATTATATTAAAAGTAGATACCCTTTCATATTAAAGAGTTATGACTTTTCCAAATGGTTGTGATTTTTTTGACGAATTTTGACATTTTTGATGAGTTGTGACTTTTCCAAAGGGTTTGTGCCTTTTCCGATAAGTTGTGACTTTTGCAAGAGGTTGTGACTTTTCCGATGAGCAGTGACTTTTTCGAAAGGTTGTAACTTTTCTGATACCACACAATTAACACATATTCATACACTATTTGTTAGCTATAAATAGAGGGGCTTCCTCTCACTTTTAAACTACGATTTTTTTAAAGTTTCCTACTCTTCTTCTTCTTAAATAATCTCAGGGTTATTTGCAATAGTTGATTAAGTTCAAAGTTCAACAAAATTTGATGTACCACATAAAAAGAGTTCGTGAATAAATTGTAGCAAAACATTCATAAATTCACACTCGTATTTTTTCTTATGATTTTCATGAGTTAACTGTGACGAAAAATTATGGGAAAGACAATAATAATAAGCAAATATGAAAATAGTCACATGATTTGGGTAAGATATTTCTTCTTTGTTTTTTTTAAATTATTTTATTACCCTCCAATGAAGGAATTTCTTTCTAATTTTGCTAAAATAATGGGCATCAATGTAGTCTATTGAATCATTAGTTTTGATGTTAATTCCACTATTTCAAAAATAGATTTTCACGTTTACTTATAATATGATAATATAGTCATGATAATAATTATTTTTAATAGATATGTAAATAGAAAAGAACGGAGAAAGTAAAGTGGTGGTGGCAAGAGATTTTAATCAAATGGAACACTATAGGTAATATAGCATGATCATATATTTTCGTCTTCCTTCTTCATTGGCTATGTTTCATTCCATATATATTTTTTAATATTTATAGTGAGTATGGAATTTTTTAAGTATGAATTTCCTGTTATTTTTTGTTCATTTTAATTTGAGAAAATGGTATATCACAAGATACACTCATTGCTAGCTATATAAAATAGATAAGAAAATAGTGATTGATCATAAAATAATCTTAAATCAAATTGAAGATTCTATAAATAATACTTTAAATTTTATTCATCTATTAATTTTTATTATTTAAAAAGTTTAATATTTTATATCACGATATAATTTCTATAAGATACTAGATACTTTCATTAGACAACAAGTAAAAGATAGACTATATATAAAGATATAATATTGAAATATTTATGGTAATCCTTATTAGTGTCATGCACATACTAAATTTCAAGTATGAATATTTAAGAGAAAAATTATACTTAAATGGTGTCCATAATTTATGTTCATAACCTCAAGAGGAAAGACTATTGGTGACATTTTTTGTATTGATATTTTTTTTAAATCTTGTTGGTTAGATTTGCTTACAAAATTTAGTAAAGTAAAGAATAATACTACTAAAGAAATGTCACTTTCTCCCCATATTCAAACTTTGAATGTATTTTGAAATGTTTCAATGATATCTGGTCATTTTGATATCAAAATACAAGTAACTCTATGACAATTTGTAGGAATCATTTAAAAGAACTTGTCCTATGTTCTTTATACTATAATATTTACTAAAAAAATGTAATTTATTAATATTAATTCTATTTTACAACATCGTATACTATATATACATATACACGTGCAACGCATGTGCCGTGAAACTAGTATTACCTTAAAAGCATGAACTCCTAACTTGAATGTTAAATTACTATAATATCCCTAACTTAGGTTGTGACTTTTTTGATGAGTTGTGATTTTTCTGATAAGTTGTGACTTTTTTCAAAGGGTTATGATTTTTCGATGAGTTGTGACTTTTTTCAAAGGGTTGTGAGTTTTCGATGAATTGTGACTTTTCCAAAGAGTTGTAACTTTTTCAATAAGTTGTGACTTTTCCAAAGGGATATGACTTCTCGGAGAGGTCATGACTTTTAAGATAAGACACAAAATACACTTGTTCATACTACCCTTTGTTGACTATAAATAGAGGGGTTCCGTCTCATTTTTCAACTACAACTTTTTTTAATCTTCTACTCTTCTTCTGCTTCTTTTATCTTTTAAAAATTTGTGTGATTTATTATCGTTGAGTGAGTTCGAACTTCAGCGGAATATGAGGTACCACTTTTCTGATGAAGTAAATTGTATAATCCTAAGAGGGTATATTCCTTAACATCGAGTACTTGAGGAAAATAATTTTGATGATATAATAATTTTTTTTTTTTGCTTAGTATATACATTAGTATGTAATGTTCCAATAAATGAAGTTAACATGATTTATTTCTTTTTTTTTAACAATTTTTCTTGTGATGTAGATATATGCTTCTGAATATCTTTTTCAAAAATTATTAAACTTCTCAAAAGTTGGAGAATTGTCACGATTTGTTATTTTGATGCTCAAGATAAAAGAATGACTTTATTTATCAATGCTACTTATGTGATTAAGATTGTCAAGAAGTTGGCTTCAAAATAGTTATTACTATATAAACATTGCCCTTTTGTTTTACTGATTTACTATTTCTTAATATTTAAGTATTTTTCAACAAAGAAAACTTTATATGACTTGTAATAACACCAGTTGAAGTTTGTATTAGTTTAATTTTTATTGTAGTCTAAATTCATTTTATTTTTTAACAATTTCTCTTGTGATGTAGTTATATGCTTCTGAATATCTTTTTCCAAAATTATTAAACTTCTCAAGAGTTAAAGAACTGTCATGATTTGTTTTTTTATGCCCTAGACAAAAGAAGGACTTTATTTATCAATGATACTCATGTGATTTAGATTGTTAAGAAGTTTCCTTCAAAATAATTATTACTATATAAACATTGCCCTTTTGTTTTACTGATTCACTATTTCTTAATATTTCAGTATTTTCGACGAAGAAAGTTCATATGACTTGTAATAACGCCAGTTGAAGTTTGTATTAGTTTAATTTTTATTGTAGTATTAATTCATTTGTTTTTGTTAACAATTTTTCTTGTGAAGTAAATATATGATTCTGAATATCTATTTTCAAAATTATTACATTTTTCAAGAGTTAGAGAATTGTCATGATTTGTTTTCTTGATGCTCAATAAAAAAGAATGATCTTATTTATCAATGTTACGTATGTGATTTATATTGTCAGGGAGTCTGCTTCAAAATAGTTATTTACTAATTTTGTTTTAATATTTTTTCAAAGGGTTGTGAGTTTTCGATGAGTTGTGACTTTTTTCAAAGGGTTGTAAGTTTTCGATGAGTTGTGACTTTTCCAAAGGGATATGACTTCTCGGAAAGGTCATGACTTTTAAGATAAGACACAAAATACACTTATTCATACTACCCTTTGTTGACTATAAATAGAGGGGTTTCCTCTCATTTTTCAACCACAACTCTTTTTAATCTTCTACTCTTCTTCTGCTTATTTTATTTTTAAAATTTCCGTGTGATTTATGGTCGTTGAGTGAGTTCGAAGTTCAACATAATATGAGGTACCACTATTCTGATGAAGTAAATTGTTCTATCCTAAGAGGGTATATTCCTTAACCTCGAGTACTTGAGGAAAATAATTATAATGATATAATTATTATTATTTTTCTTAGTATATACATTAATAAGTAATTTTCCAATATATGAAGTTAACATGATGTAGTCTAAATTCATTTCTTTTTCTTAACAATTTCTCTTGTGATGTAGATATATGCTTCGGAATATCATTTTCAAAAATTATTAAACTTCTCAAGAGTTGGAGAATTGTCAGGATTTGTTATTTTGATGGTCAAGATAAAAGAATGACTTTATTTATCAATGCTACTTACGTGATTTAGATTATCAAAAGTTTGCTTCAAAATAGTTATTACTATATAAACATTGCCCTTTTGTTTTACTGATTTATTATTTCTTAATATGTAAGTATTTTTCGACGAAGAAAAGTTTATATGACTTGTAATAACGTCAGTTAAAGTTTTATTTTAATTTTTATTGTATTCTAAATTCATTTGTTTTTGTTAACAAATTCTCTTGTGATGTAGATATATGCTTATGAATATCTTTTTTTCAAAATTATTAAACTTCTCAAGAGATAGAGAATTATCATGATTTATTTTTTGATGCCCAAGACAAAAGAAGGACTTTATTTATCAATGTTACTCATGTGATTTAGATTGTTAGGAAGTTTGCTTCAAAATAGTGATTACTATATAAACATTGCCCTTTTGTTTTACTGATTTATTATTTCTTAATATTTCAATATTTTCGACAAAGGAAGTTCATATAACTTGTAATAACGCCAGTTGAAGTTTGTATTAGTTCAATTTTTATTATAGTCTAAATTCATTTGTTTTTGTTAATAATTTTTCTTGTGATGTAGATATATATTTCTGAATATCTTTTTCCAAAATTATTAAACTTTTCAAGAGTTAGAGAATTGTCATGATTTGTTTTTTTGATGCTCAATAATATGTAGAGACGTAATTTTTTATCGAACTTGATGTTTTACACAAATTTTAGTGGTTAAATATTTATTTTATGTTTAAATTAAATATTTTAATTTTATCATATTTTAGTAAGTTTAGTGTAAAAATATTTGAAAACCACAAAATAAGGTCATGTTTTAAGTTAAATTTTGTTTTCAATTTATTCAAAAGAGAAGAAAATGTTCAAAAAATAAATGTTTTCTTTTAATGTATATTTAATAAATAAACTAGTGTATCTTAATTATATTTTTTTAATTAGCTATTTAAATTTTCTTAAATTTACATTAATTTAAAATAATTAGTTAGTAATTATATTTATATATACCTACACACTACCCAACTACACCACTTCCTCACACCACATCTACCCACTTCCCTCACACTACACACCCACACACACGTCTACACTACCTACATATACACAACATCATCAGCAAAACAGAAGAAGGAGGAGAAAATCAAAAATATTTGTATTTCCTACTCACCTCCATAAACACAAAAGCTACATACTACAATTACTATATACTTTCCAACGACAAACGCACAACAACACAGATTACAAAAAATAAAAAAATTCTCTCCAAGCATACGCACACCATAAAAAAATAGCAATACAACATAAACTAACCAAAAACAAACGCACAACAAAGGATAAAAGTGGAGTTTGAGGTTGAGTTACGTGATTTTCAGTTCGTGGTTTCTAATTGTGGTGTTTTTTTTTCTTTGTGAATTAATTTTCACAAAAGGTAACACTTGATCTTCATTACATTATTTGATTTCATAATTATGCAAGATGTGATTCCAATGTTATGAAGTTGTTTAAATTTATGTATGTTTAATTTTTGCATTATGATATGAAATAGACTGAAAATTTTATATCATTAAATTTAGAGTAAAATTTATATAACATGTAATTATTCTTGCATGCTTTAAAGTCTCATTTTTATCTTGTTCTTGATTAAAGTACGAAGCTTAATATTCTATGATATGTAGTTAATAATATTTAGATGAAATTTAGTTCTAATAAATTAAGTTACTTTCCCACTTTGTATATTTAATAAAATTGTGTTTATTTTTTTTTTTAAGAAGAATTAAAATAAAAAGTAAAAGAAATTGAATCTACAACTTTCTTTGCATTTCTTTTAATACAAAACCTTAAAAAGTTTTCAATTATTTGGGTTATGCTGATTTTTTTTATTTGAAAAAAAATTTTAAAAATAATAATTTAAATTAAACGAACAGACCATTAAAAAGAAAGTAAAAATAAAATAAAATAAAATAAACATTTATAAAAAACAAAAACGGAAGAAACAAAAGATGAAAGTAATAAAAATTAATAATAATAAAAATTAAAAAAAGGTTAAAAAAATAAAAGGTAAAACAAAAAGCTTAACCAAAATATTATTTTTAATAAAAAGTAAGAAGAGGAGAAACATTCTGTTAAACAAAAAAATAATTAGAAAAGGGTAAGAAGAAAGAGAAACATAATGTTTTCAAAAAAAAATCTAAAAAAAAAAAACTACAAAATAACGTGCAAAAAAAAATGAAAACAAAAGAAATTTATTTTCAAGAAATCGGTCTTAACCTCTTTAACATTTTCTTTCTAAAACTAATCCTAAATCTCATAAAATTCTACCTTCTATTATAATTTAACTATCTATTTTTTAAATCCCACTAAAAAGACAATATTAAAATTCTCCAAACTCTTAAAATCTAAACAAGACAATTTAATATAAATCAAAGAAAGCGGGACATAAGTAAATTTTCTAAGCTCATAAACATAATATAATCAAAGTTAATTCAAGTCATGTAAAAGTCAATAAAGAGACCGTGTTAGAACCACGGGACTCAAGGGGTGCCTTACACCTTCCCCTCGGTCAATAGAATTCCTTATCTAAATTTCTAATTCGTAGACCAATACAATAACGAGTCAAATTTCTTTTTGATTAGGGATTTACATAACGTGACTTGGAATAACAAAACTCAATTCCAAGTGGCGACTCTGAATAATTAAAATAATCCCTCTTCAAAATGTCACTTTAATTGAAAAAACACTATTTTTCAAAATATTTCGTGTTTGAGGAAAAATAGGATTGTGACAGATGGCGACTCCGCTGGGGATAACCAGAATTCGAACTTGTAAATATTGACTTATGTATGACTTATATTTATTTATTTATGTTTTTGGATATTGTATTTGTTGGCCTAATATGTTAATTTCTACTTATTCACTGTTTTGATAATATTTGAACTGTATATAAATTGTTTATTCTCGCGCACCCCTCTGAGTCTTCAATAATACCATAATGAGAATTGCGACTGCGAATCCCACTTCTATCAATATAGCCAATGGATCTTCGGTCCATGGTGAAGGGATTTTAGTCTCACTTGTTTAGGATGGGGAGCACCCATATACCAAGCCGGAAAGCGCTGCTACCGGTACGTTGCTACTCTCTAACTCTAGTTGTCCGCTCGTTTTACAGCCAGTCTAGACACCAAATTCATAAGGACTTTAAAACCTAGTTGAACAAGCCTCATATAATGACTATCATTAGTAGAATACACTTTGTTTGCATCATGAACATTTAATGCGGCTCAACACAGGGTTTGAGTCTATGTGCTATTTGTTATATAAATAATATTTGAATGTTGACCGACTTTAGGATAAGTTAACAAACTGAAAAAATCTTCCTAAATTTTTTAATAAATATATCAATTGTTTGTAAAATCTCAAATAGTCTGAATTTTGCATTTTTACCATAAAATGACCTAAAAAAAATAGTTTCAAAAGTAGAGTATATTTTTAAAAAAATTAATAAACTACGCACACCTGATTCTCACATCATTGAGATACGTAGGCAACCATCTTTGGTGATCTTTATTCAAAATTTAAAAAAAAAAATCTTTTTTCAAAAAAAAATAAATGAAAAAACAAAAAGGTTTAATTTTATTAAAAATAAGTTTTTTCTTAATTTTCTTTTAATAATTCAAAATAAAAATAAAGGATTTTATCTCAAAGCTCTAAAAAAAAACTTAGTTATTGAGTTTTAGAAGAAAAAAAATATGCAATGATCTTATTCATGTTCTAAAGCATGTTACGGATTTGATCAATGCATTATCAAATTATTTTTTAAAAAAAATTAATAATTAAGAAATGCTAACCCTAACAAACTTTATCGTCCATGCACAGAGTTAAATTAAGGTGGTTGGTTTGTGGTTAAGCTGGCATCCCAACCCTACAGTACAAGGTCAAAAGGCAAAAAGAAAATGACTCACAAAGACGGAAATGAGTCAGACAATAACGAGGTCCAAAACCAAAGGATTTAATAAGAAATAGTGTCAACAGAAGAGGTAAGGATATTAAGACAGCAAATGGCGGAGATGTACGAAGCTTGGATGAGTGGACAAGCTCCACTGTCTTCAATCTGTGACTATCTAAATACAAATATGCCACCCCCTGTCCAAGTGTCGATAAGTGATCCAGTTTATCCACTTGGATTTGGTCCCTATGCTAGCGCATCCAACGTAGCTGGAACTTCTATTGTGCTCCCTTTGAGTACACCTATGACGAGTAATCCACTCTTCGTGTCGACTGTGCCGACTAATAGCGTCCCGCATCCAACAATGGTGCCCAAATCCAACAATGATCCTTCATCCAAAGTTTTTCATTATCATGGCTACACTCCTGAAGAGGCTCTCAAAATTCCAGGATTTTACCCCCACACTCATCATTATAGTTCCCTATCGAAGTTGAGAAAGCTGTTAAGAATGAGGAGCATGAAGAAATGACTAGAAAAATGAAGAGTTTGGAACAAAGTGTAAGAGATATGCAGGGATTAAGAGGTCACAAAGGCATCTCATTTAGTGATTTGTGAATGTTTCCCCACGTTCATTTGCTTGTCGGTTTTAAAACTCCAAAAGTTGAGAAATATGATGGTCATGGAGATCCCGTAGCTTATTTATAGAGATATTGTTATCAACTGAGAGGGGCTGGAAACAAAGAAGAAGTGTTCATGACTTATTTTGGGGAAAGTATGATGGGAATTGCCTTAGAATGGTTCATAGATCAAGATACTTCTAACTGGCATACATGGGATGATTTGGCTAGATGTTTTGTTCAACAGTTCCAATATAATATTGACATCGTGCCAGACCATTCCTCACTTGCTAACATGGGGAAAAAGACTACTGAAAATTTTCGTGAATATGCTATTAGGTGGAGAGAGCAAGCTGCTAGGGTTAAGCCATCAATGAAAGAGTCCGAAATGATTGATGTTTTCCTCCAAGCGCAAGAACCAGACTACTTTCATTATTTACTTTCCGTTGTTGGAGAAACATTCACTTACGTTATTAAGATTGGCGAAATGGTGGAAAATGGTATTAAGTCTGGAAAGATTGTAAGTCAAACTGCTTTGAAAGTCACAACACAGGTGATTAGAAATGGATCGGGAAATTTTGGGGGAAAGAAAATGAAGGAGGATGTAGCAAATGTTGTGTCAGACACACAAAAAGGTCCAAGGGGTCCAATTTATCAATATGCACCACCTCAATTTCATCACTATCTCCCCATGCAAGACACACAATACTCTGTTGTCCCACCTCAATTTGCAGTCTATGGTGCACAACCATAAGCATATCCACCGAACTATCCTCAATGGTTAGCGCCAACACATCAAAATGTTCATTCTTCTTCTCAAAATCTTCAAGCACCTTATAATCCCCGTCCAAGACAGGGATTTGAAGGAGGTCAAAGACCTGTGAACAATTTCACACCAATTGGAGAGTCTTACACAAGTATATTTGAAAAATTGAAACGTTTGAACATGATAGAGCCGATTCCTCAAAATTATGCAGATTCACGTTCAAAAGGTTTCAATCTTGCAGAACGATGTGCATACCATTTTGATACCCCAGGGCACAGTACTGAAGATTGTCGAATTTTGAAAAGTGAGGTGGAAAAGATGATCCAAGCAAAGATGATTGCGGTCCAAAATGATAACCCCCCAAATGTTACTCAGAATCCTCTACCAGCACCTAATGATGTACATTTTATTGAGATGATAGATGATGACAATTCTCTCAATTCTAAAGGAAAGACAATTGAAATTTGGGGAGCTTTCACGAAGGATAACGTTCAAAAGAGTGGCTAAGTAGTCAAGTTTGGTGATTGAGAGACACTCTTCTTTTATCTAGAAAAGAGTGTATGAATAGTTTATTTTGTCATCATTTCTGCTATGCAATTTATTTTTTTTATTTTTTTTATTTTTTTGTTTAGTAAGTCAGAATCTATTAATTTCCTTATATGTCTGTTTGTTGAGTCTTGTCCTAGTTTAGATTATTGTAGAGTTATAACCTAAAATTCTTGTTTATTGTCTTGTCATCAGGTCTTTTTATCTTAATATAAAAAAAAATTCCACGTCACTTTGACGTGTTCTATTTAGCTTTCCATATATACATCTCTCTTTCAATTCAATTTTTGTGACATGATATGCAAGAGGAATTTGGTTAGTTCTTAAAATTATATCTAATTATGGAATGAATACATCAAAGAAATCAAAAACAAAATATTTGAGGAAATGAATAAAGGACTTAAACACCTTGATACATCCTTTAGTATCGAAAATGATTGAAAATATAGATATGCTATTTGTTGTCAAGAAGGTATTACTCAAACGGAGATTTTAAGCTGACAATTGGGACAAAATGATATACATATCCATCAATGCATACGTTACAAAGAGATATCGTATGGTTTTCACTTCACATCTTAAAGGGCATGCTTGTATTTGTCATTTTTAATAATTGATATGACGAAGGCATTTCATTCTACTATCCAAACACCGTGTAATCCTTTGCTATCCCTTTTGAGAATTAATTTTATTCTCTTTCATAACCCTCTTTTGGAATCAAAATATAGTTAAAAAAAAAAAGAAAAAAAAAGAAGAAAGAATCACAAATTCAAAAAGGAAAAAAGAAAAGTCACAAAAAAAGAGTCAAGAAAAGGAGTTCCAAAAAAGAGAGATTGAAAAAAAAGAATCAATAACAACAAAAGAACAAACTTCTGAACTACGTTCAACTTGATTCTTGCTTTGACAAGATACGTAGGCAGCCTTATTTTGAGGTTCAGTCCAACCAAGAAAAAGGTCTAGAAAGTTCTCATCCCAAAAACTGTGGAAAAAATAATTATTATTATTATTATAATTTATTATTATTATTATTATTATTTTATTATTTTATTATTTTATTTTTAGCAAAAAAAAAGAGTTGATTCCAAAAGTTGTAAGTCTTAACCCTCTTACCGCATTATATTTGAGCCTTCATGCCAATCCTTTCTTTGTAACCCTATCCAAAAGCCACATTCCAATCCAAATAAAGACCTTCTGATCAATTTTAACAACGACAAGTCAAGAAGCTTTCAGTGTTGATTATCATATAAGGAAACATGTCATGTCACTCGCATAAGGAGTGAAAAATGATGGAACCTTATCGATCCTTGAAAGCCCTTAGGAGATCATTAGGGTTGAGAGAAAGTGAAAAATGAGAGAGTCTTATTGGTGAAAACTCTCAAGGCACCGTAAGACGATAGTGAGTGAGAGATAATAAAAAAAAAAGACTTGTTAGTGAAAACCTTTCGAGGTGCCACAAGTCAAGTGTTAGTCATAAATCTAGTGCAAAAGTTGGATTATAAAAGTCTGATTTCAAAGTTGAAAGTTTGACAAAGATGAAGTTTAGATTGATTGGACAGACCAGGCCATTTAGTCCAAAATGCATGTCATGATCATTAGAATGGACACCACTATCAACAAAGTCCATTTATTATTATTTTTTATTTATTTTCTTTTTCTTTTTCTTCTCAAAAGGGTCAAATATTTTTTTCTTCTTATTTTGTGTCACTCAACTCGATCTTGAGTTAGTCTTCATTAAGCAAGTAGAAAATGATTTCAAAATTGCTACCATCTCTTCAATTGCACAAAACAAAGTTTGGACATCACATCAATCGTGACATGATTCAAGAAATAGTGATATGCATAGTAACTTGTCAACAATTGACAATTTTTGAGAATTTATATGAATACAAGATTCAATTATTGTTGGAGGATGACAACAATATAACAAATCTGAAGTTTGAAGTTTTGAACAATTAGAGATGTTTTCAAGATTATCAAGGTGGGCTAACTAGCAAATGAAAACAGCCTGCCTCAGCTGATAAGGCTCAACATTGCAATAACAAGAGCAATCACCTTCAAAGCCAAGACCACAAATCAACCACCAATTTAAAACTCACAATTTATTTTATTTTTGAAACAGGAGGCCTCTTGCTTAAATAGACATTGTTTCACATGTTCAAAATTGAATAACAGAGTTACAATAACAGCCTATCACCATTTTTATTCTTGTGCTTGCACAAACCGTTATTTTTTATTTTTTCCTAGGATAAACACTTCCTAGTCTGAGACTGTTATTTTTTATTTATTTTCTCCTAGGATAAACACTTTCTAGTCTGAGACTGTTATTTTTTATTTATTTTCTCCTAGGATAAACACTTCCTAGTCTGAGACGTTATTTCTTATTTTCTCCTAGGATAAACACTTTCTAGTCTGAGACCGTTATTTTTTTTTCTCCTAGGATAAACTCTTCCTAGTCTGAGACGTTATTTTTATTTTCTCCTGCGATAAACACTTCCAAGTCTGAAATCATTATTTTTTTTATTTTCTCCTAGGATAAACATTTCCTAGTCTGAGACGTTATTTTTATTTTCTCCTAGGATAAGCACTTCCTAGTTTAAGACTGTTATTTTTCATTTTCTCATAGGATAAACACTTCCTAGTCTGAGACTGTTATCTTTTATTTTCTCCTAGGATAAACACTTCCTAGTCTGAGACGTTATTTTTTTTATTTTTTCCTAAGATAAACGCTTCCTAGTCTGAGTTTTTGTTTTTTTTAAATCACATTTGCTAATAACTCACAAAAAGTTTCCAGTGAAAATTGGGGCAAAATTTTTGTTTATTTCTTTTGTTTGTGATGGTTTTCAGGGTTTCTTCAAGCGAAGCATGGATTTGAAATTCAAGAACAAAGTTTCAACTCTTTTCAGAATGATCAATCCCATGATAGCCAAAATCAGCTTCTTCAATGCATGTAGCAACCTGACTTCCTGACTTCTATTTTTATTCAACTTCTAATCAAGAAAACATGTAGTCATTCAAGAGCATTTTCAAATTGTCATTTTGAAGAGTGCCAAAAACTCACTCTGAGTGGCAAGTTAAGCATCGAATCCATTCAAGATCAAGATACTCACCAAAATCAAGGTGATATCTCAAATTCAAGACATCAATGAAGACTCAAGAGAAGCTGCATAGATAGGAGCTTGTACTTTATTTTCCTTTTGACTATTAGCTTTGATTTTATTTTTTTTGTAAGGATAAGTTTCGCGAACAGGAGTCTCGATGGAACCTCACTCAACTTCCAACTCATCACCTCATCTCCTTGAACTACAGATGACCTGATTCCCTTATAACCCGGGATATGTAGGATGTTCAAAACTAAGACTCGATCGCATATTTTTCTTTCAAATAAAAATTTGGTCAAAACTTGTCACGTTGTCTACTTCTTTGTCTGCAAACTCTTCGTGTTTTCAGTCAAAGAGGGGCAAACTGTAGACACATAATTTTTTATCGAACTTGATGTTTTACACAAATTTTAGTGGATAAATATTTCTTTTACGTTTAAATTAAATATTTTAATTTTATCATATTTTAGTAAGTTTAGTGTAACAATATTTGAAAACCACAAAAATAGGGTAATGTTTTAAAGTTAAATTTTGTTTTCAATTTATTCAAAAGAGAAGAAAATATTCAAAAAATATATGTTTTCTTTTAATGTATATTTAATAAATAAACTAGTGTTTCTTAATTATATTTTTTTAATTAGCTATTTAAATTTTCTTAAATTTATATTAATTTAAAATAATTAGTTAGTAATTATATTTATATATACCTACACACTACCCAACTACCCCACTTCCTCACACCACATCTACCCACTTCCCTCACACTACACACCCACACACACGTCTACACTACCTACATATACACAACATCATCAGCAAAACAGAAGAGGGAGGAGAAAATAAAAAATATTTGTATTTCCTACTCACCTCCACAAACACAAAAGCTACATACTACTATTCATATATACTTTCCAACGACAAACGCACAACAACACAGAATACAAAAAAAAAAAAATCTCTCCAAGCAAACGCACACCATAAAAAAATAGCAATACATCATTAAACTCACCAAAAACAAATGCACAACAAAGGACAAAAGTGGAGTTTGAGGTTGAGTTACGTGATTTTCAGTTCGTGGTTTCTAATTGTGGTGTTTTATTTTTTTTGTGAATTAATTTTCACAAAAGGTAACACTTGATCTTCATTACATTATTTGATTTCATAATTATGCAAGATGTGATTCCAATGTTATGAAGTTGTTTAAATTTATGTATGTTTAGTTTTTGCATTATGATATGAAATAGACTGAAAATTTTATATCATTAAATTTAGAGTAAAATTTATATAACATGTAATTATTCTTGCATGCTTTAAAGTCTCATTTTTATCTTGTTCTTGATTAAAGTACAAAGCTTAATATTCTATGCTATGTAGTCAATAATATTTAGATGAAATTTAGTTCTAATAAGTTAAGTTACTTTCCCACTTTGTATATTTAATAAAATTGTGTTTATTATTATTTTTTAAGAAGAATTAAAATAAAAAGTAAAAGAAAGTGAATCTACAACTTTCTTTGCATTTCTTTTAATGCAAATATTAAAAAGTTTTCAATTAATTGGGTTATGCTGATTTTTTTTATTCGAAAAAAATTTAAAAAATAATAATTTAAATAAAACGAACAGATCATTAAAAAGAAAGTAAAAATAAAATAAAATAAACATTTATAAAAAGCAAAAACGGAAGAAACAAAAGATGAAAGTAATAAAAAGTAATAATAATAAAAAATAAAGAAAAGGTTAAAAAAAAAAAGGGAAAACAAAAAACTTAACCAAAATTTTCTTTTTAATAAAAAGTAAGAAGAAGAGAAACATTCTGTTAAACAAAAAAAATAAAAAAAAAGGGTAAGAAGAAAGCGAAATAGAATGTTTTAAACAAAAAATGTAACAAATAAAATACAAAATAACGTGCAAAAAAAAAATGAAAACAAAAGAAATTTATTTTCAAGAAATTGGTCTTAACCTCTTTAACATTTTTTTTATAAAACTAATCATAAATCTCATTAAATTCTACCTCCTATTATAATTTAACTATCTATTTTTTAAATCCCACTAAAAAAACAATATTAAAATTCTCCAAACTATAAAACTCTAAACAAGAAAATTTAATATAAATCAAAGAAAGCGGGACATAAGTAAATTTCTAGGCTTATAAACATAATATATTTTAAATTAATTCAAGTTATGTAAAAGTCAATAAAGCAACCGTGTTAGAACCACGGGACTCGAGGGGTGCCTTACACCTTTCCCTCGGTCAATAGAATTCCTTATCCAGATTTCTAATTCGCAGACCAATACAATAACTAGTCAAATTTCATTTTGATTAGGGAGTTACATAAGGTGATTTGGAACACCAAAACTCAATTCCAAGTAGCGACTTTGAATATTCAAAATAATCCCTCTTCAACACGTCACTTTAATTGGAAAAACTCTGTTTTTCAAAACATTTCGTGTTTGAGGAAAAATAGGGGTGTGACAGATGGCGACTCCACTAGGGATAACCAGAATTCGAGCTTGTAAATATTGACTTATGTATGACTTATATTTATTTATTTATGTTTTTGAACATTGTATTTGTTGGCCTAATATGTTAATTTCTACTTATTTACTGTTTTGATAATATTTGAACTGTATATAAATTGTTTTTTCTCGCGCACCCCTTTGAGTCGTCAATAATACCATAATGGGAATTGCGACTGCGCACCCCACTTCTGTCAATATAGCCAGTGGATCTTCGGTCCATGGTGACGGGATTTTAGTCTCACTTGTTTAGGATGGAGAGCACCCATGCACAAAGCCGGAAAGCGCTGTTATCGATACGTTGCTACTCCCTAACTCGAGTTGTGCACTCATTTTACAGCTAGTCTAGACACCAAATTCATAAGGACTTTAAAACCTAGTTGAACAAGCCTCATATAACGACTATCTTTAGTAGGATACACTTTGTTTTCATCATGAACATTTAATGCGGCTCAACATAGAGTTTGAGTCTATATGTTATTTGTTACATAAATACTATTTGAATGTTGACAGACTTTAGGATAAGTTAGCAAACTGAAAAAATCTTCCTAAATTTTTAAATAAATATATCAATTGTTTGTAAAATTTCAAATAGTTTGAATTTTGCATTTTTACCATAAAATGACCTAAAGAAAAATAGTTTCAAAAGTAGAGTATATTTTTAAAAAAATTAATGAACTATGCACACATGATTCTCACATCATTGAGATACGTAGGCAACCATCTTTAGGTTCGGTGATCTTTATTCAAAAAAATTTTAAAAAATCAATTTTCAAAAAAAAAAATGAAAAAACAAAAAGGTTTAATCTTTATTAAAAATAAGTTTTTCTTAATTTTCTTTTAATAATTCAAAAGAAAAATAAAGGATTTTAAATCAAAGCTCTAAAAAAAACTTAGTTATTGAGTTTTAGAAGAAAAAAAATATGCAATGATCTTATTCATGTTCTAAAGCATGTTACGGATTTGATCAATGCATTATCAAACTATTTTTAAAATTAAATTAAATTAAATTAATAATTAAGAAATGCCTAACCCTAACAAACTTTATCGTTCATGCACAGAGTTAAATTAAGGTGGTTGGTTTGTGGTTAAGCTGACATCCCAACCCTACAATACAAGGTCAAAAGGCAAAAACAAAATGACTCACAAAGACGGAAATGAGTCAAACAATAACAAGGTCCAAAACCAGAGGATTTCACAAGAAATAGTGTCAACAGAAGAGGTAAGGATATTAAGACAGCAAATGGCGGAGATGTATGAAGCTTGGATGAGTGGACAAGCTCCACTGTCTTCAATCCGTGACTATCTAAATACAAATATGCCTCCCCCTGTCCAAGTGTTGATAAGTGATCAATTTTATCCACCTGGATTCGGTCTCTATGCTAGCGCATCCAACGTAGCTGGAACTTCTACTGTGCTCCCTTTGAGTACACCTATGACGAGTAATCCACTCTTCGTGTCGACTACGCCGACTAATAGCGTCCCGCATCCAATAATGAGTGTGTGAACCGCTTTTGAACACCCCTTGAGCTTTCCCTTTTCTTTGGAAGAAACTTGATGGAAATAATTACCTTTCTTTATCCATCACCCATAATCCTCGTGAAGTTGTGGTTTGTTGAATAGCCAACTTAAGCCAAAAGCCTAAGTTGGGGGGGGGGGTGAAAAGATAGGAGCAAGTCAAGAAGTGCAAGGAAAGTCTCCTCTTACCCAAGATTTTGAGAAAAATGGAACCCCTCTATATATATAAAAAAAAAAAAAAAGAATACAAAAAACAGAAAAGAAAAAGAAAAAGAATGAAAAAGAATGTTGTGGAATAAAGTACAAAAAAAATGGGGTTTCCAAACAATTCATGGGAAGCGAATAATAGGATGACCTATGATGCACTAATGAAAATGATGAAGAAAAAAGGAAAAGAAGTGTTGAGAGCACCACATTTCATGAGGATAAAAGTCATTGAGCCTAAATGACCATACATTTGCACTCAGCTCCATTACAAGCCTTAAAAAGACCTTTTTGATCTTGAGTGAGCTGAAACAAATGTCGATTGGAAAATACGGGCAAACCTATGGGTGAAATCATCCATTGTTTTCATCTTTGTGAGTGTGAGCGTTGCATGTGATTCCTGAACTTTAAATGATTAAATCATTATGTGCGAATATGGAATCATTCTTTGTGTGAGGGCATTTGAACACTATAGTTGAGCTTGAACTTGCATTTGAAGCAAGTATTGTGACCATGAGATTCGTTGATGTTGGTGAGTCACAACTTGAATCTTTTAGTGCACATTTGATCTTTGCATAAGTAAATTGAGTCTTGTTGTGTACATTCATGATTGAGTCTTGTGTAGCACTGTTCGAGACACCCTTTTTGAACGGCTGAACTTGAGTTTGCTTGAGGACAAGAAAAAGTTTAAGTTGGGGGTGTTGATGAGTCCACAAATTGGACTCATTTATGGCTATATTTTAATAGAAATTGTGTCCTCAAATGCTTATTTTACCTTCATTTCTGATGAAAACACTTAAGTTTCAGGTATTTGATGTTTGAAGGAAAGCATGGACACTATGTCGCAAAAAGGAACGAAAAGGCTGAGAAGAACGAACAAATGAAGGCTTGAGGATCGCCGAGTCCACTTGGCGAGTCGCCGAAGGGTCTTACTTCACCTTTTGTTCCAGTGTGCTGAGCCCTGAAGGAAAGGATCAAGTCGGTGGAGATAGGGAGCAGTCGGCGCATCGCCGAGAAGTTCCGTGAAGCAGTATCATGTCTCCCAATGACCCAGAGCATGACGATGCTGAAGGCTGGTGCAAGACGGCGTTGAACTATACCAAAGGGCGAATTGCCGAGTTGATCGGCGATTTCGACTAACGACGCCGAATGATCCGCTGCGGCACAAATATGTGAAAACTATAAATACTAGTTAGAGTTGTAGTTTTAGGGGTCGAACAATTACTATAATTTTCATATAAAATAGTACTTTTTGGTAATTTTGCTCTGAGTTTGAGAGGGTTTTGAAGACTTGAAGAAAAAGAGGGTTTCATCTCCAAGGATTTGGACTTGGGTATCTTGGATTCTCCATTCTTGGCCTGTAACAAGACTTAAATCTTCATACCCATTTGAATGCAAGCTTGTTTAGGTATAGATTTCTATCTCTTGATGTGTGGCTAAAACCCCCAATTCTTAGGTGTGATTTAGCGAATATGGGTTAAGATAATTGTTGGGTCTTGCTTGATGATAGTTTAATCGTAGTTTAATTGTGATTTCGTTTAGTGGTTGTGGATAAATTTAATGAATTTGTAGTTGCAAATACAATTTTATTGATGTGTTTTCGGCTTGCTCGAGAGAGGTCATAAAACTAAGACCACTAGATTGATGGCCAGTGTGAGTGGGTCGACATGAGGTTCAGCTCGAGAGAGTGAACCCTAGTCCCATGTCCACACACTCAGTTCGAGAGAGTGAGTGGGTTAAGGCGGAGGCTGTTCTTCATGCAGCAAGTGGGTGTCCGAGAAGAACGCATTTGAAACGGGGTAAGTTGCGAGAGAGAGAGAGCTTATCCCCCTTAAAGTCTAGCCTAGTTACAATTACTCTATGAATCTTCTATCGAAAGCATGTACCCAATAATCTAGCTTAACCCGTATTCCCGTCACATCCCAAGGATCCCCTCTCATTACTTAGAACCCTTGTTTATTTTGTTGTTTTTACTTACTAGTGACAAAACCCCCATTGTTAATTGACACTATTGTGTCCCCCCTTTTAATCTACAATGTTTTTAATCGTTAATGTCTTTAGCTACGACTAGTTAGAACTAAGTTTCATTTTTCTATTAATTCTCAAAACCACTCTCTTGGGAACGATCCCAACCCTTGGTTGGGTTACTAAACTATTGTACGATCGTAGACACTTGCATCGGAAGTTGTGTCTTGATTACGTAAACATCAGCTAGGCACTTACCCACATGTTCCTTCCCACATTTAGCACATGTAGATCTTTCAAAAGAAGAACCGCCTCCATTTCCTCCTTGAGGTTTAGGGTTACACACCCTATCCTTATTGACCCTTGGGGAAGCATTTGTGAAACCTTGGTTGGAGAACCTTTGTTTATCGGACCTAGCATTGGAGAAGTTGCCATCACCGGTCCTAGATCTCTTCACCTCTATTTTCTTTTTCTTAAGTTTTAATTCCTTAATTTGTTGGGCATGCATGATGTTTGCGTAATCAAGACACAACTTCCAATGCAAGTGTCTATGATCGTACAATAGTTTAGTAACCCAACCAAGGGTTGGGGTCGAGTCCCAAGGAAGTGGGCTTGAGAATTAATAGAAAAATAAAATTAAGTTCTAATTAGTCATAGCTAAAAACATTATCGAATGTAAACATATTAAATCTAAAGGGTGATGCAAACGTCAATTATCAATGGTGGTTTGTGACAAATAAGCAAAAACAACATAAATGCAAAGAGTACTAATCAATGAGATGGGATTCTTGGGATGTGATAGGAATACGGGATAAACTAAACGATTGGGTACATGCTTTTGATAATAAATCCGTTGAATATTTCTAACTAGGCTAGACTATAGTGGGGGTAAATTCTCTCTCGAGCAACTTACCCCGAATCAAATGGGTTCTTCTCAGACACCCACTTGCCGCATGAAGAACAGCCTCCGCCTTTGCCCACTCACTCTCTCGAGCTGAGTGTGTGGGAGAAGGACTAGAGTTCACTCTCTCAGCTGAACCTCATGTCGACCCACTCCCACCGGCCATCAATTTAGTAGTCTTAGTTTTACGACCTCTCTCTCTCGAGCAAGCCGAAAACACAAAGGTGAAATCGTATTTGCAACTACGATTTCATTAAGTTCCACCACAACTACTAAATGAAATCACATTTACAGAACAAATAAACCTTAACAAGCAAGACCCAACAGATAATCTAACCCATATTCACAAAATCACACCCCAAGAATTGGGGTTTTAGCTAGACATGTAAAAGAGATAGAAATTT
>JAJOOF010001306.1:0-28186 GCA_029582545.1 Solanum lignicaule | reverse complement strand
TTGCCCTTAGTCCCTATTTCCCGTTAATTAATGTTGAATGTACTTCCGCGACCGATGAAGTGTGATGACAAGTTTGAGAGGCTTGTTTGGGGTTCCTTCGGGTTCCTCATTCGCCATGTCACGTCTAGGCCCTAGGCTTGGGTCATGACATTTAGGGTATATGGTTTAGGGTTTAGGATATAGGATTTAGGGTTTTGAGTTAAGGTTTAGGGTTTAGGGTATAGAGTTTAGGGTCTAGGGGATTTTGGGTGTGGGGTTTAGGGTTTAGGATTTAGCATTTAGGGTTTGGGATTTGGGATTTAGGATTTATGGTTTAGGGTTTAAGATTTAGGGTTTAGGATTTAGTGTTGAGGGTTAGGGTTTAGGGTTTATAGTTTTGGGTTTAGGGTTTCAGGTTTAAGGTTTTTGATTTAGGATTCAGGATTTAAGGTTTAGGGTTTGGGTTTAGGGTTTAGGTTTAGGGTTTAGGTTTAATGGTTCATTGGTATGGTTTAGGATTTAGGGTTTAGGATTTAGGGTTGAGGGTTAGGGTTTAGGGTTTATAGTTTTGGGTTTAGGGTGTCAGGTTTAAGGTTTTGGATTTAAGGTTCAGGATTTAAGGTTTAAGGTTTGGGTTTAGGGTTTAGGGTTTAGGTTTAGGGTTTAGGTTTAATGGTTCATGGGTACGGTTTAGGGTTTAGGGATAAGGTTTTAGGTTTTAGGGTTTAGGGTTAGCATTTAGGGTTTAGAGTTTAGGAATTAGTGCTTTGGATTTAGCATTTAGTATTTAGGGTTTAGTGTTTATGGTTTAGGGTTTAGGATTTAAAGTTTAGGGTTTGGAGTTTAGGGTTTAGGATTTATGGTTTAAAGGTAGGGTTGAGGTTTTATGGTTTAGGGTTTAGGGTTTAGGCTTTAGGATTTAGGGTTTAGGTTTATGGTTTAGGGTTTATGGTTTAGAGTTTAGGGTTTAGTTTTTAGGGTTTGGATTTTAGAGTTAGGGTTTAGGCTTTTGGATTCAGTGTTTAGGGTTTAGGGTTTAGGGTTTTGGGTTTAGGGTTATGTGTTTTGGGTTTATGGTTTAGGGTTTAGAGTTTTGGGTAGGGTTAAGGGTTTAGGGTTTAGGGGTTAGGGTTGATGATCTAGGATTTTGGGTTTAGGGTATATGGTATATGGTTTAGGGTTTTGAGTTAAGGTTTATGGTTTAGGGTATAGAGTTTAGGGTTTAGGGAATTTTGGGTGTGGGGTTTAGGGTTTAGGATTTAGCATTTAGGGTTTAGGATTTGGGATTTAGGATTTAGGGTTTAGGGTTTAATATTTAGGGTTTAGGGTTTATGGTTTATGGTTTATGGTTTATGGTTTAGGGTTTCAGATTTAGGGTTTCGGATTTAGTGTTCAAGATTTAAGGTTTAGGGTTTAGGGTTTAGTGTTTAGGTTTAGGGCTTTGGATTAATGGTTCAGGGTACGATTTAGGGTTTAGGGATTAGGTTTTAGGCTTTAGGATTTGCATTTAGGGTTTATAGTTTATGAAATAGGGTTTAGGATTTAGCATTTAGTGTTTAGGGTTTAGGGTTTAATGTTTAGGGTTTTGGGTTTAGTGTTTACCGTTTAGGGTTTAGGATTTTATGGTTAAGGGTTTAAGATTTATGGTTTACGGTTTAGGTTTTAAGGTTTAGGGGTTTGGGTTTAGGGGTTTGGGTTTAGGGGTTTAGGGTTTAGGGGTTTGGATTTAGGGTTTAGGGTTTAGGATTTAGGGTTTAGGGTTTAGGTTTTAAGAGTTAGGATTTAAGGTTTATGGTTCAAGGTTTTGAGTTTTGAGTTTCGGGTTTAGGGTTTCAGATTTAGGGTTTAGGATTTAAGGTTTAGGGTTTGGGTATAGGGTTTAGGTTTAGGGTTTAGGATTGATGGTTTAGGTCTACAGTTTAGAGTTTAGGGAATAGTTTGTCGGGTTTAGCATTTAGGGTTAGCGTTTAGGGTTACGAGTGAAGGAATTATGGTTTAGGGTTTAGCATTTAGGGTTTAGGGTTTAGAGTTTAGGGTTTAGAGTTTTAGGTTTAGTGTTTAGTGTTTAGGGTTTGGAATTTAGGGTTTTGGTTAAGAGTTTAAGATTGAGGGTTTAAGGTTTAGAGTTTAGGGTTTAAGATTTAGGTTTAAGGTTTGGGTTTATGGTTTATGGTTTAGGTTAGGGTTTAGGATTAATGTTTCAGGGGTATGGTTTAGGGTTTAGGGTTTAGGGATTAGGTTTTAGGATTTAGGGTTATCATTTAGGGTTTAGAGTTTAGGAATGAGGGTTTAGGATTTAGCATTTAGTGTTTAGGGTTTAGTGTTTATGGTTTAGTGTTTAGGGTTTAGGATTTAGGGTTTAAGGTTAGGGTTTATGTTTTATTGTTTATGGTTTAGGCTTGAATGTTTAATGTTCAGGGTTTTGAGTTTCGGGTTTCAGGTTTAGGGTTTCAGATTTAAGATTTAGGATTTAAGGTTTAGGGTTTGGGTATAGGGTTTAGGATTGATGGTTTAGGGCTACAATTTAGAGTTTAGGGATTAGGTTGTAGGGTTTAGTGTTTAGGGTTAGCGTTTAAGGTTTAGAGTGAAGGAATTAGGGTTTAGGGTTTAGCATTTAGGGTTTAGGGTTTAGAGTTTAGGGTGTAGTGTTTAATGTTTAGCGTTTTGGGTTAATTGTTTAGTGTTTAGATTTTAGGGTTTATAGTTTAGGGCTTTGGTTAAGGGTTTAGGGTTTAGGATTTAGGGTTTACGATTTAGGTTTTAAGATTTCAGTTTAGGGTTTGGGTTTAGGGTTTACTGTTTAGGTTAGGGTTTAGGATTAATGGTTTTGGGGTACGATTTAGGGTTTAAGGATTAGGTTTTAGGGTTTAGGATTAGCATTTAGGGTTTAGACTTTTGGAATTAGGTTTAGGATTTAGCATTTAGTGTTTAGGGTTTAAGGATTAGGTTTTAGGGTTTAGGATTAGCATTTAGGGTTTAGGATTTAGCATTTAGTGTTTAGGGTTTAGTGTTTAGGGTTTAGGGTTTAGGATTTAAAGTGTAGGGTTTGGAGTTTAGGGTTTAGGAATTAGGGTTTAAAGGTAGGGTTTAGGTTTTATAGTTTACCATTTAGGATTTAAGATTTAGGGTTTAGGTTTAGGTTTAGGGTTTAGGGTTTAGGGTTTAGGGTTTAGGGTTTAGAGTTTAGGGTTTAGGGTTTAGAGTTTAGGGTTTGGGGTTTAGAGTTTAGGGTTTGGGGTTTAGAGTTAGGGTTTAGGGTTTAGGGTTTAGGGTTTTGTGTTTAGGATTTAGGGTTTTGTGTTTATGGTTTATAGTTTTGGGTTTAAGGATTAGGGTTAAGGGTTTAGGGGTTAGGGTTGATGGTCTAGGGTTTTAGGTTTAGAGTTAAGGGTTTAGGATTTTGGGTTTAGCGTTTAGGGTTTATGGTTTAGGGTTTAGGATATACGATTTAGGGTATTCAGCTAAGGTTTAGGGTTTAGGGTATAGAGTTTAGGGTCTAGGGTTTTGGGTGTGGGGTTTACGGTTTAGGATTTAGCATATAGGGTTTAGGATTTGGGATTTAGGATTCAGGGTTTAGGGTTTAATATTTAGGGTTTAGGATTTAGGGTTTAGGGTTTAGGTTTAAGGTTTAGGATTAATGGTTCAGGGGTACGGTTTAGGGCTATAGGATTAGGTTTTAAGGTTTAGGGTTTGCACTTAGGGTTATTGTTTATGAATTAGGGTTTAGGATTTAGCATTTAGTGTTCAGGGTTTAGGGTTTTGGGTTTAGTGTTTACCTTATAGGGTTTAGGGTTTAGAGTTTAGGGTTTTATGGTTAAGGGTTTAAGATTTATGGTTTACGGTTATGGTTTTAGGGTTTAGGGGTTTTGGTTTAGGGGTTTAGGTTTTAGAGGTTAGGGTTTAGGGGTTAGGATTTAGGGTTTAGGGTTTAAGGTTTAGGATTTAGGGTTTAGGGTTTCAAGTTTTCGGTTTACAGTTTAGAGTTCAGGGTTTTGGGTTTACAATTTAGTGTTTAGGATTTAGTATTTTGGGTTAGAATTTAAGATTTATGATTTAAGGTTATGGCTTTAGGATATAGGATTTAGGGTTTAGGTTTAGGTTTTAGGGTTTAGAGTTTAGGGTTTAGGGTTTAGGGTTTAGAGTTAAGGGTTTGGGGTTTAGGGCTAGTGTTTAGGCATTAGGGTTTAGGGTCTAGGGTTTTGGATTTAGGGTGTACGGTTTAGGGTTTAGGGTTAAGGGTTAAGGGTCTAGGGTTTAGGGGTTTTGGTTGATAGTCTAGGGTTTAGAGTTTAAGGTTTAGTATTTAGGGTTTAGGGTTTAGGGTTTAGGGGTTATGGTTTAGGGTTTAGGATATAGGATTTAGGGTTTCGGGCAAGGGTTTAGGGTTTAGCGTATAGAGTTTAGGATCTAGGGTTTTGGTTGTGGGGTTTAGGGTTTAGGATTTAGCATTTAGGGTTTAGGATTTGGGATTTAGAATTTAGGGTTTAGGGTTTAGGGTTTAAAGATTTAGGCTTTAGGATTGAGGGTTTAGGTTTAGGGTTTAGGTTTTATGGATTAGGGTTTAGAGTTTCAAATTTAGGGTTTAGGATTTTAGGTTTAGGGTTTCGGTTTAGGGTTTGGGTTTTAGGTTTATGGTGTAGGAATAGTGGTTCAGGGGTACGGTTTAGGATTTAGGGATTAGGTTTTAGGGTTTAGGGTTAGCATTTAGGGTTTAGAGTTTCGGAATTAGGATTTAGGATTTTGCATTTAGTGTTTAGGGTTTAGTGTTTATGGTTTAGGGTTTTGGGTTTAAGGTTAAGGGTTTAGGGTTTAGGGTTTAGTGTTTAGGGTTTAGGATTTAGGGTTTAAGTTTAGGTATTAGGTTCTATGGTTTAGGGTTTGGGCTTTAGGGTTTAGTGTTCTGGATTTAGGGTTTATGGTATAGAGTTTAGAGTTTAAGTTTATGGTTTAGGGTTTAGGGTTCAAGATTTAGGGTTTAGGGTTTAGAGTTTTTAGAGTTTAGTGTTTATGGTTTAAGGTTTAGGTTGTATGGTTTTGAGATTAGAATTTAGGGTTTGGTGTTTACGATTTAGTTTTAGGGTTTTGGATTAATGGTTTAGGGCTAGGGTTAAGGGTTTAGCATTTATGATATAGGGTTTAGGGTTTAGAGCTTAGGGTTTAGGGTGTATAGTTTAGAGTTTAGGTATTTCGTTGTAGGGTTTAAGGTTTAGGATTTATGATTTAGGATTTAAGGTTTATGGTTAGGATTTAGGGTTTATGGTTTAAAGTTTAGGGTTTATAGTTTAGAGTTGAGGGTTTTCGGTTTACTATTTAGGGTTTAGGATTTAGGGTTTTGGGTTAGGATTTAAGTTTTATGATTTAGGGTTTTATGGTTTAGGATTTAGGGTTTAGGTTTAGGGTTTATTGTTTAGGGTTTAGAGTTTAGGGTTTAGGGTTTAAAGATAAGGTTTTGGGTTTAGGGTTAGGGTTTAGGCTTTAGGGTTCAGAGTTTAGGGTTTATGGTTTAGGGTTTAGGGTTTAAGGTTTAGGATTTAAGGTTTAGGGTTAAGGGTTTAGGGTTTTGGGTTGATGGTCTAGGGTTTAGGGTTTTGGGCTGATGGTCTAGCATTTAGGGTTTATGGTTTAGAGTTTAGGTTTTTTTTTTTTTCTTTTATTTTTTATTTGAACGACCCTTGGGGGGCTCAGGGGCTTAGCTACACCCCCAGGCCTTAACATAGATAAAAGCAAAATTACACGCAGGGGGACATAAACCTTACCTCCACTTAATGGTGGTATAAGAGTTGGTAGCCTACGAAGTACCTTAGTAGGTTCTCCACCTCTTTCCCAAACTACTTACGAGTCTATCATCTAAGCACCTATGTGAGAGGACTCCTATCGATACAAAGAATCTAGGAAAGCATAAATGAGGGAGACTCTCCCTTTACAAGCAAAAGACTAATCAAAAAATCTTTCCTATCTAGGGACAGTCTGTATGGAGTTGACTGATAGATCCTCCATAAAAGAGGGCCTGAAGAAGTTCTGGCTTCTTCATAAGACCTCTACGCTATGAAAAATTAAGGTGGTTCCTTAATTCTCTTCAATTTTCTTCTTTTGAAGCTTGCCATACCTGCGAGGTCTTGATGAAGATAAGCTGCCGGCAGTTTGGGGAGTTGCTGGATGTTGAAGTACACGTGAGGATTGGTAAGCTGGTGACTATGTTTGGAGAGCGAGTCTGCCACAAAATTTGCCTCCCTAAGAGTATGAATGCATTTGAAGTGAGTGAATTGAGTGACCATTTGGTGAAGCTTTTGCATTTGGAAAGAGATGGACCACGGAGCTGTTGTGTTGTTCATAAGCCAATCCACAAGGAGTTGGGAATCAACTTCAAGGATCACATTCTTATAATTCAATTGTATACACCAAGATAAGCCAAATATCGCAGCCTCCACCTCCGCTTGGTTGTTGGTTCCTTCACCTAACGGAGTTGAAAATGGAAAGATAATTTCTCCCAAAGGATTCCTTAGAACCCCCCCTGCTCCTATGCTGCCCGAATTACTCAAGGCACTCCCATCCGTGTTTAATTTAACCCACCCGGCTGGAGGTTTAACCCACTGGACAGCAGTGACCTTGGTGTCGTGAGTACATTTTTCAATGAGTGTACATAGCTTGTTCCATCCCAGAGGCCAAGATATATAAGGAAAAGCTGTATGCAGCAGCTTGAAGGTGTCCAAAATCACTAAGTGCTTTACTCTTGCAATGTTAGACTGTTTGCCTCCATACCTTTTAGCACATCTATTCTTCCACAAATTCCAACAAATAAAGATTGGAGTGGATTGGAGGATAAGCTTGTGTGCTTCGTTATAGTGAGTAGAACACCACCACCTCATGATCATATTTCTAAGAGGCAGAAAGTCTGTTTGGATGCCTAATGAAACAGCAAAATATCTCCAAACATTCTTGGCAAAGTTCCCTGTATTAAAAATATGTTCAATGGTGTCTGCACCTGGAGAGTGACATTAGTAGCAGTCACTTGGTTCGATCCCAAAATTAGACAGCTTCTCGTTGGTAGGGAGTTTGCCTCTTATTGTTCTCCATAACAAGAAAAAACATTTGAAGGGGATATTACGATTCCAAGTGTAGGAGTTTAACTTGGTTTTGGCTCTTTTTTCTCTAATAATCTCCCAGGCAGAAGAGACAGTAAAGAGGCCACTCGAATTGAGACTCCATACTGCCAGGTCTGGATTAGCTTGTTGTAACTGTATTTGAGTGGACAGAATTGCAGGTAATTGGTTCTGAGGAGCAAGCCTGAGCAGTTTGTCAACATTCCACTGCCTATTTGCCATAAAATCAGCGATAGTTTCATTGTCGAATCTGTGGCTAGTGGTAGTGAATTGAGCTAAAGGTCCTACTCCTAACCAGTTGTCCCACCAGAAGGAACAAGAGCCATTTTTAATTTTCCATTGGATATGTTTTTCCACCTTATGTTTGTTTCTCATAAGAACCTTCCAGGCTTGAGACTCTCCTGTATCCCATTTTTTGCTTATGGGATTAGATCTTTGGTAATATTTTGCTTTAAGAAATTCTCCCCAAAGTGTTTGCTTGGTTCTAAAGATCCACCAATGTTTGAATTGGAATGATTGACAAATATCACTCATTTGCCTTACTCCAATTCCCCCCTCCTCGTAACGAAAGCTAAGATTTTTCCACGAGGACCAGTGATACTTCTTCTTGTCATCCCTTCTTCCCCAAAAAAAGTCAGCCATAATACCTTGAATCTGTTTAAGAGTACTGGAGGGTGGGGAAATAGCGGAAAGAATATGAATTGGCATGGATTGAAGGACATGTTTAATCAAGGTGGCTTTACCCACATAACTTAGCATCTTAGATTGCCAGCCAACGATTCTATTCACTATCTTGTTGATGAGCTCAGAAAAATAGATAAGCCTCGGTCTTCCAATAAAGAGTGGACAACCAAGATAAGTAATAGGAGCCTCCTTTTGATGAAAACCAGTATACCTTTTAATTCTATCACGCGTAGTTCTGAAGGCATTAGGATGGAGGAGAAAATGGCTCTTGTCTTTGTTGATGAGTTGACCAGAGATCCTTTCATAAGTAGCCAAAGTCTGCATGATGAGCTTGAGAGAATCCTTCCTCCCCGAAGTGAAAATTATGATGTCATCCGCAAAACTTAGGTGGTTAATTTGTGGTCCTCTCATCTCCATATAGAAGCCATGATAAAGAGGATGCTGGTGAAGTCTGTTCAGAGACCTAGTTAACACCTCAGCACCTAAAATAAATAGGGCTGGGGATAGCGGATCACCTTGTTTAAGGCTTCTAGTTGAATGGAAGAAACCATACCTTTTACCATTAAGAATGATAGAGTACCAATTGTTGGCCATAATTCTCCATATCATGTCGATGAAAACCTCTTCAAAACCCATTTTTCTCAAGATCAAACAAATATAAGACCATGAAACCCTGTCATAGGCTTTTGCCATATCAAGCTTAATCACAACATTGCTTCTAATAATAGGTTTCTTGATCTGAACATAATGTTCTCCGATATGCTTCTACCTTTTACAAAGCCTGATTGATTTGGAGAAATTAGACTAGGTAATATAGGAGCTAATCTAAGAAATAAAAGCTTAGAAATAATCTTGGTAATGAAGTTACTCAAGCTTATAGGCCTGAATTCATTGAGTCTGTTAGGGTTCTGCACTTTGGGAAGGAGAATAAGATAGGCATGTGAAAAATATTTAGGGATCATCTGGCCGCTGAAAAATGCTTGAATCACAGTCATCAAGTCATTGTTAATAATATTCTAGCATTTCTGGAAGAAATAATCATTCATACCATCCGGTCCAGCAGCTGAATTGGGATTCATGGAATAGACTGCTTCCTTAAGCTCCTCCATGGAAGGAATTTCTTTCAGTCTGTCATTGTGTTCCTGGCTGACTATTCTTGGAATGCAATCCATAGGGAGTTCATCAAATTTTTTTTCCTCTCCTGTGAATATATGCTAAAAATGATCACACGCTGCTTTTGCTATATGTTCATCTCCTTGTATCCATTCATCATTATCATTGAGGATTTTATGGACAAATAATCTTCTCCTCCTTCCTCTAATCAATGCATGAAAGTATTTAGAGTTCACATCACCTTCTTTAAACCATTGCAACTGTGATTTTTGTTTAAGGATAACATCTTCCAACTGCATGTATCTAATATTCAGCATTGATACTATGAAGTTCTTCTCTATGTTTCTCTGTGTTGTTTTGAAGGAGGTTGTCTTCAGCTACCTTGACTCTTTCCTCAAATTCCTTGACCTTAGCATAAATATCACCAAATTGCATCTTGGACCAAGCACTAAGGGTAGAAGCCAATCTCTTCATTTTTTGATGGAATGTCCACATTGGGTTTCCTTCCAGTGGTCTGTTCCAGCAGGCAGAGACTGTCTCCTCAAAGGAAGGCTGTTCAACCCAACAGTTAAGGAATCTGAATTATTTGATGCAATTATCAGACCTGGCAGTCATTTCCTTAAGTAATGGGCAGTGATCAGACGCCACTGAAGGAAGGTGGGTGATGCAAGTGTGAGGCATGTTTTGCAACCAATTATCGTTAACCATTGCCCTATCCAACCTCTTCTAAATTCTGAAATTGATATCCCTTTGATTAGACCAAGTGAATTTAGGTCCATTAAATCCCAAATCCATGAGTCCACATGCCTCAATAACACCAATGAACTCTAGACTTTTTCTCATATTGTATGGAATACCTCCCAATTTTTCCTCAATGTCAGTTATGACATTAAAGTCACCAACTGTACACCAAGGAGTATTGTCTCTAGTATCGGCAAAATGAAGTAATTTGTTCCAAAGAGGTTCCCTGAGATATTCTTTGCATATGGCATACACAAAGGTCTTGATATACTTACCTTGAACTTCAGTGTAGCTGATTTCACAAGTGACTTGCTGTTCATCAGCTTCTAAAACAGTACAGGAGATGTCAGTATTCCAAAAAAGCCAGATTTTCCCATTGATGTTACTGGTAGCATGATCCATGACAAGCATACTTTTAAACATGTTGATATTGTTGTTTTCAGAGAAAGGTTCTAGCACTGCGATCATAGACACATGATGGATATTTTTGAGATTTTTGAGTCTTTCCATAACACCTTGGGTATTGATTCCTCTAACATTCCATATGATTGTATTTATCATTTGGATGATCTAGAAGTGAAGAGTCTAGTATTTGGTCTTCCTGCTGTCACAGGAATAGGAGAAACAGGTTTTTTGAGGGGAAGTCTGTCCAGGTGGATGCCTCTGGGAGAGAGGCCCTGTTTGTTAGTGACTTATTGAATATCTTTTTCTAGTGTATTGTCATTGTTGGGACTGAAAGCTTTCATTAGTGCTTCACTAATCTCATCCTCCTCATCTTGATCATTTAGAGGAAGATTATCAACATCAAATTCATCTTCTGAATTAATCACATCGTATTCATCTCTAACTGTGACCTTGTACTGATCAGGAGGCTTCCCGGAGGTAGGGGTAGTATATTTAGCTTTAAGGGAGGCCACATCCATAATCTGGTCCATCATTATGAAGTCTTTGCAGGGATTTTCTTCAGGATGACTGTCATTAAGAGTCTGTTCTTGGTGTTGCTGTTCTGTCTGTTTTTTCTTGATAGCTTTTTTTTTTTTTTGCTAGGCTTATTCTTACTCTTGGGAGTATGTATATGTTTACTGGTACTTGCCTTGTTTCCCATATCCGTGGCCATAGAACATTTAGGATGATTGTTACCTTCCTTATTGATATTAACCTGTTGCTTTGGTGTATCCTTGCCTTTCTCCCTGTTTTGCTAAACCTTTTCATGGTGTTGAGGAGTATCTTTAAGAGTGGTAGTAGGGGCATGATTAAATACCCTTCCCCTAGGATCCTTTTCCTGCAAGTTAAGAGTTTTCTCCTGTATATCCAACCTCCCTCCAATAACTTCAGCAGCTACAACCAGGGGGGATACAGGGGCTGGGATATCATTGTCATCACTATGATCATCAACATCAACAATTACAGGGGATAGGGGTGTTGAAATCTGATCACCAGATTTCTCGTTCACATTCCCAGGGGTGTTAGAAGTCATACCTGATTGCTGCAGTTTTTGTGGTTCCTTTATGTTGTTGGTCTGCTGTTTTTGAACCTGTGGATAAAGATTTTTACCTTGTTCTTGATTTTGCTGGTGGTGCTTGTTTTTCTTTTTGGTTTGTACTTGCCATTGCTCCTACTTGTTGGTATTTTCCTTCTCTGTATGATTCCTGTTAGTGGCTTGTTGGTATGGTTGCCTGTTCTCCTTGGTTTGAGCCTGTGGTTGAATACCTTTGGGATATTGACTGTTCTGTTTTTCCTGACTTTTCTTTGCAGCTTCCTGGTCTTTGTTTTTCTTGATCTCTTCATCTTTTTCTTTCTGGGGACATTCTCCAATTACGTGACCTTGATGTTTACAATATATGCAATATGGTGGAACATCTTCATATTCAATTATTTACCATTTGCCTAAGTTAGGGTCTTTTTCCGAAAAGCCCAACCACACATGTTGAGGTCTTTCTTTGGTAATGTCAATTTGAACTCTAACCTTAGCAACACTTTCCCTAGTTTTTTGCATTGTTGCAGAGTCCAAATATAGGGCCTTACCAATAGGGGACAGCAGAGGAGTTAGAATGTCCATATAATGACAGTGCCAACGAAGTTTCGGCAAGGTAATCCAAATGGGAACTATGGGTGTTTCCTCCGCCGGTTTGAAAGTTGGAGTCCACATTTATAGTTTCATCGATTGACCTTCAATATACATCTTTTGCTTTGTCCACACAGAGATATGATCAGCTTCATTATCTAAGTCAATGTAAATATGCCTTGAATTAAAATGGGCTATCTTGACACCACCCGTAAGTTGAGTTTGAGCAATAAAACTCATCCTAATGGCTTCCTTTCTAGGCATAGCATTGAGGAATTTGCCCACCAAGGTATACTTACATCTTCCTGGCATCTTACCTAGGAAATCCCCTTCATAGAAAGTGATAGAAGGATATCCTTGACGAGTGGTGATAATAGGCTGATCAATGATCATAGGAGTTGCATTTTTCAGCTGGTTATCTCTAAGTCTGGTGGCTAGAGTTTGAGTCACAGTGGGAGGGGCAGGGTCAGGGATTTGATGGTTGTTGTTCTTGTTAACAAAATTATTGACAGGGGTTTTTTTCAAGGTTTGTTCGAAGTTGTTTTGGTTGTTTTTTTTGCTGGACAGGCCGATAAACATCAAAGTTGGAGGAGATTTTTATGGGGGGAGGGACTTTCGAGCTCATTTGGTTAATGTCTTTACGGACTCCACCAACTCCATTGGCTTGTTTCGACAATTCACCTTTCTCGTTCTCCTTTTGATTACTATTGCAATTATGATCTAAGCTAACAGACTTACCTGCCTCCATGCTGCAGTTGTTTTATTGATTTTCTCCTTTCTCCTTGCTTTGTTGCATTGTATCTTTTTCTAGATTGGCCTTCTCTTTTAGGTTCCAAATAGCCTCTCCTGTGTCATGCTGTTTCTTCATTATTGTAAATGTTTGTCCTTTGTCATTCGAATTGTTTACTGCATGACTTTGCTTTGACACAGCATGTTGATTCTCCTGCATTCTTCCATGTCCATTCCCGTCATTGGTTTCTTTGGGATTACTCTCCTCATTTTCTTGTTGCATTATTTCCTTCCTTTGAATTGGGGTGTTGCTCTTATCTTGATTGCTTCCTTGGTTCAACATTTTCGTAATTCGAACAGACTCCAATTCCTCACCTGAGTTGTGATCATCGACTGATGCTGTGTGTTTGTCCTGCAAGTTAGAAGAGCAATCAATGTTATTTTCGTGTTGATTCAGTGATTTTGTTACCTCAGGAGAGTTGTCCTTATCACAAGGATGCGTTTGGGGTAAGGTTTCGTCGCCATTGTTGACCAGAGTTCTGGTGACTTGGTCAGTTTTGACTTCGCTGGCGATTCCACCATCCAAACGAGTCGAAATTGTAGTAGGATGTACTCCTTGCCCTGGTGAAGATTCCCCAGTGGTTGAAATATCATTCATTTCAACAGAAGTTGCTCGAATTCGAAGTCGCGTATGATGCAATTTTTCTGCGATTTCTCCAGAAATCGCCATCTCAGGTCTCCCAATTTGAGCGATGGAATTGTGTGATTTTTCGACTGTAGGTGGATCATTAGATGGAGATTCATTATTCCTAGTCGAACTAACTTGAATCATTCCGGACTGCTCTAGAGAAATGATTTTTCGTGCCTAGTCTAATTCTTTTTCCGAAATCGTGACATGGATCGCCTCAATGCGTCGCATTTTCGAAGAATTAGCTGATGATTCGGATGAAGCGCCCTGTTGGGGCTTGTAGCTGATGGAATTCCGCGTCGACTGAGTTTGGTCTGGCGGTCGGAGCTGCTTTTTCGATGGCTCTTTGGCCATTCCGGCAGATTGCTGTTCCTTGGCCTTAGAGAGGAAATTTTAGTGAGAATTTTTAGAGAGAGAAAAAATTAATGAAATGGGGTGGCGATGAGTTTAGGGTTTTGGATTTATAGTTTAGGGTTTAGGGTTTAGGGTTTATGGTTTAGGGTTTAGGATATAGGATTTAGGGTTTTGGGCAAGGGTTTATGGTTTAGGGTATAGAGTTTTTGGTCTAGGGTTTTGGGTGTGGGGTTTAGGGTTTAGGTTTAGCATTTAGGGTTTAGGATTTGGGATTTGGGATTTAGGATTTAGGGTTTAGGGTTTAGGGTTTAGGGTTTAAGATTTAGGGTTTAGGATTTAGGGTTTAGGGTTTATATTTTTGGGTTTAGGGTTTTGGATTTACGGTTCAAGATTTAAGGTTTAGGGTTTGGGTTTAGGGTTTAGGGTTTAGGATTAATGGTTCATAGGTACAGTTTATGGTTTAGGGATTAAGATTTAGGTTTTAGGGTTTAGGGTTAGCATTTAGGGTTTAGAGTTTAGGAATTAGGGTTTAGGATTTAGCACTTAGTGTTTAGGGTTTAGTGTTTATGGTTTAGGGTTTAGGGTTTAGGGTTTAGGATTTAAAGTTTAGGGTTTGGAGTTTAGGGTTTAGGATTTAGGGTTTCAGGGTAGGGTTTAGATTTTATGGTTTAGGTTTTAGGCTTCAGGATTTAGAGTTTTTTTTTATTTTATTTGAACGACCCTTGGATAGGTCAGGGGCTTAGCAACACCCCCAGGCCTTAGCATAAATAAAATAAAGTAAAACAAACTACAAAGAGGGGGGCATAAACCTTACCTCCAATCCTATGGTGGTTCATAAGTTGACATACCTACTAAGGTTAGTCTTCTCATCCCCATACTAAAAAGAAGTAAACCTATAACTACGCACCTAAGGAGAGGAATCCTCTCAATACACAGTTACTAGGAAAACATAAATAGGGGAGACTCTCCCCTTACAAGGAAGACAAGCCTATTCAAACCAACAATACCTAGGAAGGAGATAGTCCAGTGGAAAAGGCAATTAAAACGACTAGACAAGGAAGTTAGGGGGGTTTTTTAATTCTTCTCAGCTTCTTTCTTCTGAAACTTTGTACTCCCATTTTCTCAAGTAGATAGCTTCCTCTTGCTATGTTAGGTAGCTGTCTGTAGGTATAATAGTGTTGTATGATACCGTGTCTGTGACTTTGTTTAGACAGAAAATCAGCAGTGCTGTTGGCCTCTCGGTATGTATGAACACACTGAAAAAATTCACATTGATTACCCAGATTTTGGAGCTCCTGTACAGACCTTTGAATCCTCCAAGGTGGAGTGGAAATTTGCAGCAACCACTTTGTTATAAGTTCTGAATCCACTTCTAAGATGATGTTGTTGTATCCATGCTGAATGCACCAATTAAGACCATAGCTGGCAGCTTGCACCTCTGCCTGATTGTTGGTCCCTTCTCCAAGAGGTATAGCAAAGGCATATATGAGATCCCCATATTCATCTCTCAGAATACCCCCCCCCCTCCAATCTTCCCAGGATTGTGCAAGGCACTACCATCTGTGTTAAGCTTGTATCTACTAGGAGGTGGTGTTTTCCAGATAATAGAAGTGACTTTGACATCATGCTTGCAGCTTTCAGCCACGTCCACAACTTCTGCCCATTTCAGAGGCCATTGAATGTATGAAAAAACTGAGGTGAGCAGATGGAGAATGTCTTTTAGGATAATGTATTTGACTCTTGTGATGCTTGATTTCCTGCCCCCATATTTCGCTGAACATCTATTCTTCCACAGGTTCCAACAGACCACTATGGGCAGTGCCTCAATAAGGACCTTGTGAGCTTCATTTTTTTCTTTGCCTCCACTCCAACTCGATAAGTAATTGATCAGTGAAGTCTGCTGGACATTAACCCTCATAGCGCCTGAAAAGAATTTCCAAATATGAGTTACAAAATGCCCTTGAATGAAGATGTGATTCACTTCATCCCAACCTTGTTGAATGCAACAGAAGCATTTGACAGGCTCCACTCCAAAGGTTGCTAATTTCTCATTGGTTGGCAATTTATTCCTTATTGCTCTCCAAAGGAGAAAGGACATTTTGAAAGGGATATTTTTGTGCCAAATCTGTGAGTTGATCACTTCAGCATTCTTCCTATTTCTGCAAATTTCCCATGCTGAAGCACATGTGAATTTTCCAGACTCAGTAGGTTTCCACACTGCTGTGTCTTTCACTCCTTGCTGGTACTGCAAACTGGTGCTCAGTATGTGAGGAATGAGCAGTGGTGGGACCTGCTGTCTCAGCTTCCTTTCATTCCATTTTCCATTGACAAGAAAGTGAGCAATGGTGGCATTGTTAAGACTGGAAATATGGTCGGTATGGTTAGCCAAAGCACCCCCCCCCTAACAAGTCATCCCACCAGAAGGAGCAGCTTCTGGAATTGATTTTCCAAGTGATATGTTCTTCCACTTTGCTCTTATTCTTCATCATGTATTTCCACACTAGAGACTGTCCTGTATCCACCTTCTTTGCCACTGGATTGGCTCTTTGGCAGTACTTGGATTTAAGGAATTGTCCCCAAAGAGAACATTTTGATCTAAATGTCCACCATGGTAAGCTCATAGTTTCAAGAGATGCCCACATTTCTGATCCCCACCCCTCCTTCTGCACATGGTAAGCTCATGGTTTCAAGAGATGCCCAATGGTATTTCCTTTTGTCTTGATCTCTTCCCCAAAAGAAATCTGCTATAAGAGACTCAATATATTTGATAGTTGTACTAGGTGGGGATATTGCAGCCATTGTATGTATTGGTATGGATTGCAGAGTATGCTTGATCATAGTGATTTTGCCTCCAAAGCTGAGAATCCTTGCCTGCCACCCACATATCTTTTTGGATACTTTCTCCACCAATTGGGAATAGAAAATGATCCTTTGTCGACCAATATATAGGGGGCAACCAAGATATGTTATTGGACTATTCTTCTGAGAAAAGCCTGTGACCTCCTTGATGGTATTGATAATGTCTTGAGGAGTGTTAGTTGGAACCATAAAGTGACTCTTTTCTTTGTTAATAAGTTGATCAGATGTACGCTCATACTCCTCCAATGCGTCCATGATGAGCTTCATAGAATGTCTATCAGTAGAAGTAAAAACAATTACATCATCCGCAAAACTTAAATGATTGATCTGGGGCCCTTTAACTACCATGCTGAAACCTTTGTAACTTTGATTCTGCTGTAGAAGGTTAAGCATTCTTGAGATTACCTCCGCACCTAAAATAAATAGGGCCGGAGATAGAGGATCGCCTTGTTTAAGACCTCTAGTTGAATGAAAAAAACCATATATGTGACCATTAATAATGATTGAGTACCAATTATTACTCATGATTCTCCAGATAAGATCAATGAAGACCTCCCCAAAGCCAAATCTTCTCAACACCAAACAAGTAAATGACCAAGACACTCTATCGTATGCCTTTGTCATGTCAAGTTTGATAACCACATTATCCCCCTCTTTGGGTCTCTTAATTCCATGAGTAATTTCTTGTGCAAGCATGATGTTCTCTGTTATACTTCTCCCCCTTACAAACCCTGATTGATTATCTGAGATTAAAAGAGGGAGGATATTTGCCAGTCTCATGCTCAGCAATTTGGAGATAATCTTATTAGAGAAGTTGCTGAGACTAATAGGTCTGAGATCTGTGAATCTATTAGGTTGTTCAGTTTTGGGAAGTAAAACTAAGCAAGCATGAGACATGAACTTAGGCATGATGTGACCACAAAAGAAGGACTGTACTGCTGCCAGTAGATCTTCTTTAATGATATTCCAGCATGCTTGGTAGAACTTGCCCCCAATACCATCTGGACCTGGAGCTGAATTAGGGTTCTTAGCAAACACCACCTGCCTTAATTCCTCCAAAGTAGGCATTTCCTGCAGCTTCTGATTCTGTTCTGGAGTGACTAAGGTGGGTAAGTGTTGGAGACTTCTTTCAGTGACTCTGTAACTCTGGCCAGTGAACATTCCCTGAAATTAATCACAAGCTGCCTGTGCAATCTGGTCATCACCCTGTATCCACACATTGTCATCAGTACAGATTTTATGCAGAAACAGCCTTCTTCTTCTTCCCCTCATCAATGCATGGAAGTATTTTGTGTTGGCATCCCCTTCCTTAAACCATTGGAGCTGAGTCTTCTGTTTAAGTATAGCTTCCTCCAGCTTCAAGTATCTAATATAGTTGGCATTCATGAGATGTAGCTGCTGTCTAAAGTCCTCTGTATTATTTGTCAGAAGTTCCTCCTCCGCTTTCTTGATTGTCTCCTCGTACTCTTTTACTTTAGCATATATATTCCCACACTCCTTTGACCAGCTGCTAAGAGTAGATGTTAACCTCTTCAATTTCTGATGCAGTTGCCACATAGGGTTACCAGTGACCTCCCTACCCCAGCAATTTTGGACTGTCTCCATGAAACTGTCATTGTCTACCCAGCAGTGCAAGAACTTAAAATACTTGGTATGACTTTCATTTTTCCTAATCACTTCCATCAGTAAGGGGCTGTGATCAGACCCAATCGAGGGGAGGTGTTCAATAGTGGTTTGAGGCATAACCTCTAACCATTTATCATTGACCATGGACCTATCCAACCTCTTCCAAACTCTAGCCTGTGCAGCCCTTTGATTACACCAGGTGAAAGGAAGTCCTGTATATCCAAGGTCAATCAAACCACAAGCTTCAATCACACTAATAAACTCGAAACTCTTGTTCATGTTGTATGGCATTCCCCCTAGCTTCTCCTCTATAGATGTGATAACATTGAAATCTCCAATGGTACACCATGGGATATCCATGTTAGCATAATGTAGCAATCTGTCCCACAAAGGCCTCCTCATATGATCTTTACATTTGGCATAAATAAAAGATATCAAAAACTTTTCCGTAAGATCAGCATGCTTGAATTCTCCTGTGATATATTGTTCATTATTCTCATGAATAGTGCCAGTGATTTCATTAGACCAAAATAGCCAGATTTTTCCATTAGGATTACTGACTGCATGATCCATTTGAAACTGTATTCTCACCATGTTTAGTTGAGTATTGTCTGCAAAAGGTTCAAGGATAGCAATGATAGATAGCTAATGCAATTTCTTGAGTGTTTGAATTCTCTCCAAAGAGCCTTGGGTATTGATACTCCTAGCATTCCAACAAATGGCCTTAATCATTAAAAACCTTTAGATTTTGACCTTGTAATGGGTCTGCTGGACGTAGCAGAGATGTTGTTGGTGGCCTGATATTTGGTTTGTCTATCTTGTTTCCTCCCTCTTGGAGATAGACCATGTTGTTCTGCCAGCTCCTGAACTTCCTCTGGGCATTCATCATGGAAGGTGGAACCAAATGCTTGGATTAACAGATTACTAGTTTCTTCATCCTCTTCATCATATTCTTCAATGGACTGGTTGTCAGGATCCATTTTATCTTCAGAATTCAGTGCCCCATACTCATCTTGAACTTGTCTGCCTTTTCTATCTTTGTTTGTAACCTGTTCCTCTGCCAGTTTTCCTTTATATGTTATTTCCGGTTCCTGCTCATTATTCTTTTGCTGCCTCTTTTTAATAGCTTCTCTTTTCTTTTTGCTCAATTTTCCTCTAGACTTATTATTAGATTGCAGTTGCCCCGTATCAGTTGTCATATCTTTCTCCTTCTGAACTTCCTGCTGACCTGTTTTGTTCTGATTTGGATTAGGGGTAGTAGGGGCTCTAGAGTCATTCCTAAGGTCTTTAACCACAACCTCATACAGAACATGAGTCAAATCCCTTCCCCCTTTGGACACCCCATCCTGCAGATTAGTGTGTATCTCCTGAACCCTCCCTTCCATACCTCCAACAGCTTCCTCATCAACATTAACAACAACACTATTAAAGGGAGCAGGGGATGGGAGCACAGAGTCAATACCTGCGTCTTCAATCACTTCCCTGTTCTGTCTGTTGCCTGTGTTGCCTGGATTTCCTAGAGCATGTTTACTGCCTTGTACTTCCTTCAAAGCCTCAGTAGTTTGTTTTTTCTGCTTTTTTGGTGCACCAAGCTGTCCTTCACCAAAATGACTTTGATTGACTGGTTTACTGGCAGTAGTTTGTACTCCCTCATTTTCCTGATATTTGTTGTGCTCTTGTGAATCCAGATTAATGTAAGTATTATGGTTAGTAGTATCTTTACCTGACTTACCTTGCTACTGATGTTGTGTGTTGGTAGGTGTCTTGTCCTGAGGTGAGGTTGGTCTGTCCTCATTGCTGTGATTGACCTTGATGAAATTTCTTCTTTGTACCTGCCACTGCTCTTCCTGTTGGGCGTTGGCTTGTCCTGGTTGTTGTTGTTGGTTTGTGTCTCTATTACTGGGACCTGCTTCCTTGCTATGCTGATTTTCTTTCTCATTTCTAATGTCCTTTCCTTGCTCAGATTTGGTTTTGTTTTTCTTCTCATTCTCAGCATCTTTCTTTCTCTTGTGCTCCTCATCTCTTTTTTTGATATTGCATTCATACTCATGGTGCCCTTGATGTCTGCAATACATGCAATACTCTGGTATACCTTCATATTGCACTTGTTGCCATCTTCCTATGTTATAATCATCTTCATCTATGCCCATCCAAACATGTGGGGGTCTTGCCTTGGTGAGGTCAATTTGGACCTTTACCCTTGCCACACTACCTCTAGTCTTTTGAGCTGTTGGAGAGTCAAGATATAACACTTTCCCAATTGGTTTCAACAGTATGGAAACAAACTCTTTTTTGTAGCAATGCCAAGGGAGCTCAGGTAATGCTACCCAAACAGGAACTATGGGAGTTTCCTGCTCAGGTCGGAAGGTAGGAGTCCAGGTGTGAATTCTCATGAGTTGTCCTTCAATGGTCATCTTTTGTTTAGTCCACACGGTTATATAGTCCAGGTCATTATCAAGATCAATGTAGACATGTCTTGAGTTAAAGTGAGAGATTTTTACACCTCCAGATAGTTGAGTTTATAGGATAAAGTTTTTCCTTATTAACTCAATTTTGGGCATGGTAGTGCTGAATTTCCCAATTAAGGTAAACTTGCAATCAGAAACAAGAGTTTGGTGAAAGTCATCCTTTTTGAATATCACTGCTGGCAGGCCCTGTCTGGTAGTAAATTCATGGGCTTCCAGTTTTAAGGAATCCACCTTCTGATTTTGATTTTGTTTGAGTTTTGCTGCAAATGACTGGATCACTGTAAATGGGGCAAGTTCCTGACTTTGCTCTTTCTTGGAATTGTTCTGTTGGTTCTGAGAGCTTTGGGGTGTATTAACATTTTGCCCCATATTATTTTGAACTCCGGATTTGTTCCTATTGGGAAGTTGAATTTGCCTCTCGAAGTTGCTGGAAATTTTAGGGAACTGAGCATTAGCATTGTTGCCCTGACCTTTGTCCTGTTTTTCATGTTCCTGATGAGCCTTAGGATTGTGTACTGTGCCCTGCAATCTGTGTTTTTCTGGATTTCTAGTTTGCTCATTTGCATGACTTTGCAAATGAGTATTATTCGTAACATTAACAACTTGACTAGAATTGGGATTAGTAGACTTACCTGCTGGTATTGCTTGCCTTTGTTGCTGGTGAGCAGTCCTTTGTTGTTGTTCTTCATTGTCCATTTGTATTCTTTCCTTGTTCTGTTGAATTAAATCAGGTGTGGGCATATTCTGGTTACCCTGGATTCCAAATGAAAATTTGGATGAATTATCCTCCTTGGATTGATCCTGCGTACCTTGGGCATATGACATGGATTTGTTATTGCCCTGTTCAGCAGCTTTGCTTGGCTCTTGATGATCACTGACTGTGTTCTTCCCATTCTTCCTCCCTTGGTTTTGATCGGATTCATTTCCCCTTGAGTTATTGTTCATCGTCGGTGTAGTCCTGTGTCTCTCCTCCAAACCTTCCTCTAAACCTATATCAAGTCGAGATATTTCATTAATAAATTTAGAACTTACCTGAACTCCGGCAGCCCCACCGGAATTCGTCTCCGTCGCGATTCGCCGGTTCAAATTGTTTGAAATTGCTGTGAGGCGTTCATCTAGATGAGGCGAAGAATCCCCAGTAAACGAATCCTCCTTATATGGCTCGGAATCTGTTCGAATTTGAGTGCGCAGTAGCTGCGCCTCATTGGCGATTTTCGAATGATCTCCAGATTTGGATCTCTCGATTGGCAAGGTAGAATCAGTTGAAATTTGTATTGCAACTGGATCTTGTATATGTGATTCCTTGTCCACTTCAAGATTTGCTCGAATCATCTTCGTTTGACCATAGGAATTAATTTTGCGAGTTTCGTCTAGTTTTCTCTCCGAAATCGCCACACAGATCGCCTCATCTTTTCGCAGATTCGAAGAGTTGTAGGATGAATTAGACGATGATTCTTGTTGGGATTTGTAGCTGTTGTCCTGGCGCTTCTTTTCCATTAAGTCCGGTGGCCTTAGAGGCCCGTCCGGCGGCTGTGTGGCCATTCCGGCGGAGCTGGCCAGTAAATTGCCTTGTAGAGAGAAAATGTGCTAGAGAGAAATTTTTAGAGAGAGAAAAAAATTGGGAAATGAGGAAGCGATAGGATTTAGGGTTTAGGTTTATGGTTTAGGGTTTATGGTTTAGAGTTTAGGGTTTAGGATTTAGGGTTTACAGTTAAGGGTTTGGGGTTTACAGTTAGGGTTCAGGGTTTAGGGTTTAGGGTTTTGGGTTTAGGGTTTAGGGTTTAAGGTTTAGGGTTTAGGGTTAAGGGTTTAGGGTTTAGGGCTTTGGGTTGATGGTCTGGGGTTTAGGGTTTAGGGTTTAGGGTTCAGGGTTTAGAGTTTAGGATTTAGGGTTTACGGTTTAGGGTTTACGGTTTATGATTTAGGGTTTATGATATAGGGTTTAGGGTTTTGGGCTAGGGTTTAGGGTTTAGGGTATAGAGTTTTGGGTCTAGTGTTTAGGTTGTGGGGTTTAGGGTTTAAGATTTAGCATTTAGGGTTTAGCATATGGGATTTAGGGTTTAGGGTTTAGGCTTTAAGATTTAGGGTTGAGGATTTAGGGTTGAGGGTTAGGCTTTAGGGTTTATAGTTTTGGGTTTAGGGTTTCAGGTTTAGGGTTTTGAATTTAGGGTTCAGGATTTAAGGTTTAGGGTTTGGGTTTAGGGTTTTGGGTTTAAGATTAATGGTTCATAGGTACGGTTTAGGGTTTAGGGATTAGGTTTTAGGCTTTAGGGTTTAGGGTTAGCATTTAGGGTTTAGAGTTTAGGAATTAGGCTTTAATGATTTAGCACTTAGTGTTTAGGGTTTAGTGTTTATGGTTTAGGGTTTAGGGTTTAGGACTTAAAGTTTAGGGTTTATGATTTAGGGTTTAAGGGTAGGGTTTAGGTTTTATTGTTTAGGGTTTAGGCTTTAGGATTTATGGTTTAGGTTTATGGTTTAGGGTTTATGGTTTAGAGTTTAGGGTTTAGGATTTAGGGTTTAGAGTTTAGAGTTAAGGGTTTGGGGTTTAGGGTTTAGGGTTTTGTGTTTAGGATTTAGGGTTTTGTTTTTATGGTTTATGATTTTGGGTTTAAGGATTAGGGTTAAGGGTTTAGGGTTTAGGGGTTAGGGTTGATGGTCTAGGGTTTTGGGTTTAGAGTTAAGGGTTTAGGATTTAGGGTTTATGGTTTAGGGTTTAGGATATAGGATTTAGGGTTTTGGGCTAGGGTTTAGAAATTAGGGTATAGAGTTTTGGGTCTAGGGTTTTGGGTGTGGGGTTTAGGGTTTAGAATTCAGCATTTAGGGTTTAGGATATGGGATTTAGGGTTTAGGGTTTAAAATTTAGGGTTTAGGATTTAGGGTTGAGGGTTAGGGTTTAGGGTTTATAGTTTTGGGTTTAGGGTTTCAGGTTTAGGGTTTTGGATTTAGGGTTCAGGATTTAAGGTTTAGGGTTTATGGTTTAGGATTAATGGTTCATAGGTATGGTTTAGGGTTTAGGGATTAGGTTTTAGGTTTTAGGGTTTAGGGTTATCATTTACGGTTTAGAGTTTAGGAATTAGGCTTTAGGATTTAGCACTTAGTGTGTAGGGTTTAAAGTTTATGGTTTAGGGTTGAGGGTTTAGGATTTAAAGTTTAGGGTTTGGAGTTTAGGGTTTATGATTTAGCTTTTAAGGGTAGGGTTTAGGTTTTATGGTTTAGGGTTTATGCTTTAGGATTTAGGGTTTAGGTTGATGGAGTTAGGGTTTATGGTTTAGAGGTTAGGGTTTAGGATTTAGGGTTTAGAGTTAAGGGTTTGGGGTTTAGTGTTGGGATTTAGGGTTTAGGGTTCAGGGTTCAGGATTTTGGGTTTAGGATTTAGGGTTTAGGGTTTAATGTTTAGGGTTTAGGATTTAGGGTTTAGGGTTAAGGGTTTAGGGTTTAGGGGTTAGGGTTGATGGTCTAGGGTTTTGGGTTTTGGGTTTAGAGTTAAGGGTTTAGGATTTAGGGTTTAGTGTTTTGGGTTTAGGATATAGGATTTAGGGGTTTGAGCTAGGGTTTAGGGTTTAGGGTTTAGGGTATAGAGTTTAGGGTCTAGGGGATTTTGGGTGTGGGGTTTAGGGTTTATGATTTAGCATTTAGGGTTTAGGATTTGGGATTTAGGATTTAGGGTTTAGGGTTTAATATTTAGGGTTTAGGATTTAGGGTTTAGGGTTTAGGGTTTATGGTTTAGGGTTTCAAGTTTAGGGTTTCAGATTTAGGTTTCAGGATTTATTGTTTAGGGTTTGGGTTTAGGGTTTAGGGTTTAGGATTAATGGTTCAGGGGTACGGTTTATGGTTTAAGCAATAGGTTTTAGGTTTCAGGGTTTAGTGTTTAGCATTTAGGGTTTAGGGTTTAATATTTAGGCGTTTAGGGTTTAATGTTTAGGGTTTTGGGTTTAGTGTTTAGTGTTTAGTGTTTAGGGTTTAGAGTTTAGGGTTTTGGTTTGTGGTTTAGGTTTTAAGGTTTAGAGTTTGGTGTTGTAGGTTTAGGGTTTATGGTTTATGGTTAAGGGTTTAGGGATTAGGGTTTAGGGTTTAAGATTTAGGGTTTAGGGTTTAGGGTTTATAGTTTATAGTTTTTGGTTTAGTGTCTAGGGTTAGGGTTTAGGGTTTAGGGTTTAGAGTTTAGGGATTAAGGTTTAGGATTTAGCGTTCAGGGTTTAGGTTTAGGGTTTAGGGTTTAGGGTTTTGAGTTTAGGGTATAGGGTTTAGGGTTTATGGTTTTAGGGTTTAGGGGTTAGGATTTAGTGGTTAGGGGTTAGGGTTTAGGGTTTAATGTTTAGGATTTATGGTTTAGAGTTTTGTGTTTAAGTTATAGGGTTTATTATTTAGGGATTAGAGCTTAAAGTTTAGAGTTTTTTTTTAAGGGTTTAAGGTTTAGGATTTACGATTTAGGTTTTAGGGTTTAGGGTTTTGGGGTTTGGGCTTAAGGGTTTAGGGCTTAGAGGTTAGGTATTATGGGTTGTGGTTTTGGGTTTAGGTTTTAGGGTTAATGATTTAGGGTTTAATATTTATCATTTAGGGTTTATGGTTTAGGGTTTAGAGTTTAGGATTAATGGTTTTGGGTTTAGGGTTTTAGTGTTAGGTTCAAGGGTTTAGGGTTTGGGTTTTGGGTTTATGGTTTAGGTTTTGATGGTTTAAGGTTTAGGGTTTATGGTTAAGGGGTTTAGGATTTAGAGTTTAGTGTTTAGGGTCTAGGGTTTAGGATTTAGGTTTTAGGGTTTAAGGGTTAAGGGTTTAGGATTCAAGGTTTAGGGTTTAGGGTTTAGGATTTAGGATTTAGTGTTTAGGGTTAGGGTTTCGGTTTTATGGTATAGGATTTATGGTTTAGGGTGTTGGTTTTATGGTTTACGGTTTAGAATTTAAGGTTTAGGGTTTACAGTCTACGGTTTATGGTTTAGGGTTTAGGGTGTAGGGTTTTGAGTTTAGGATTTAGGATTTAGGGTTTACAGATGTGGTTTAGGGTTTAGGGTTTAGGGTTAATGGTTTAGGGCTCAGGTTTTGGGTTTAGGGTTTACGGTTTATGATTTAGGGTTTAGGGTTTAGGGTTTACGATTTATTATTTAGGGTTTAGGGTTTAGGGTTTAGGGTTAAGGGTTAAGGGTTTAGGGTTAAGGGTTTAGTGTTTAGGATTTAGGGATTAGGGTTTAGTGTTTAGGGTTTTGGATCAAGGGTTTAGGGTTTAGGGTTTAGTGTTTAGGAAATTAGGTTTAGGGGTTAGGGATTAGGGTTAGCATTTATGGTTTAGGGTTTAGGATTTAGGGTTTAGAGTTTAGGGTTTAGAGTTTAGGGTTTATGGTTAGCGTTTAGGGTTTATGGTTAGCGTTTAGGGTTTACATTTTAGGGTTTAGGGTTTAGGGTTTAAGGTATATTGTTAGGGTTTAGGATTTAGGGTTTAGGGTTTTGGGCTTTGTGTTTTGGGCTTTGTGTTTTGGGTTTAGTATTTAGGGTTTAGGATTTAAGGTTTTTGTTTAGGGTATAAGGTTTAGTGTTTTGAGTTTATGATTAAGGAGTTTAGGATTTACATTTTTGGTTTAGGGTTGAGGATTAATGTTGTAGGGCTTGGGTTTAGGGTTTAGCAGATAGGGTTAGGATTTAGGGTTTATTGTTTAAGGTTTTGGGTTTTGGGTTTAGGGTTTAGGATTTAGGGTTTAGGATTTAAGGTTTAGGGTTAAGGTATAAGGTTTAGGGTTTAGTGTTTTGAGTTTAGGATTTTGCATTTAGGGTTTACATTTTAGGTTTAGGGTTTAGGATTAATAGTTTAGGGCTAGGGTTTAGGGTTTAGGGTTTATGGTTTATGTTTAGGGTTAGGGTTGAGTGTTTAGAGTTTAGGAATTAGTGTTTAGGATTTAGGTTTAAGGATTAGAGTTTAGGGTTTAGCATTTAGAGTTTAGGGTTTAGGATTTATTGTTTAGATTTTAGAGTTTTTGGTTTATGGTTTAGGGTTTGGGGTTTAAGATTTTTTTATTTTTTTTTTTTTTTTTTTATTTTAATGACCCTTGGAGGGGTCAGGGGCTTAGCTACACCCCCAGGCCTTAACATAGATAAAAAAGCAAAAGTACACGGAGGGGGGCATAAACCTAACCTCCAGTAAATGGTGGTATAAGAGTTGGTAGCCTACTAAGTATCTTAGTAGGTTCTCCAACTCTTTCCCAAACAACTAACGAGCCTATCAACTAAGCACCTATATGAGAGGACTCCTCTCGGTACAAAGAATCTAGGAAAGCATAAATAAGGGAGACTCTCCCTTTACAAGCAAAAGACTAAATAAAAATCTTTCCTATCAAAGGGCAGTCTATAGGGATTGACTGATAGGTCATCCAATAAGAGAGCCTGAAGAAGTTTTGGCTTCTTCGTAGGACCTCTAGGCAGTGAAAAATTAAGGAGGTTCTTTAATTCTCTTCAATTTTCTTCTTCTGAAACTTGCCATACCTGCGTGGTCTTGTTGAAGATATGTTGCTGTCAGTTTGGGGAGTTGCTGGCTGCTGAAATACACGTGAGGACTGGTGAGCTGGTGACTGTGTTTGGATAATGAGTCTGCCACAAAATTTGCTTCCCTAAGAGTATGAATGCAATTGAAGTGAGTGAGTTGATTGATAGTGTGGTGAAGCTGTTGCATTTGAGGTGAGATAGACCATGGTGTTGATTTGTTGTTCATAAGCCAATCCACAAGGAGTTGGGAATCAACTTCAAGGATCACATTCTTATAATTCAATTGTACACACCACGATAAACCAAATAAAGCAGCCTCCACTTCCGCTTGGTTATTGGTTCCCTCGCCTAACGGGGTTGAAGATTTAAGGTTTAGGGTTTAGGGTTTAGGATTTTGGATTTAAGGTTTAAGGTTTAAGGTTTAGGGTATAGGGTTTAGGCATAGGGTTTAGGTTTTATGGTTTAGGATTTCGAGCTTAGTGTTTGGGTATATGGTTTAGGATTTAGAGTTTATGGTTTAGAGTTTATGGTTTAGGGTTTAGGGTTTATAGTTTAGCATTTAGGGTTTAGGGCTTAGGGTTTAGGGTTGAGAGTTTAGGGTTTAGAGTTTAGGATTTAGGGTTTATGGTTTATGGTTTAGGCTTAGGGTTTCGGGTTAGGGTTTAGGTTTTATGGTTTAGGGTTTTGGATTTAGGGTTTAGGGTTTATAGTTTATAATTTAGGGTTTAGGTTTTAGGGTTTAGGGTTTAGGGTTTAGGGTTTAGGGTTTAGGGTTAAGGGTTTAGGGTTTAGGGTTTAGGGTTTAGGTTTTAGGGTTTAGAATTTAGGAACTGTTGTTTAGGGATTAGGATTTAGGGTTTAGCATTTAGAGTTTATGGTTTACGATTTCTTGTTTAGGGTTAAGGGTTTTGGGATTAGGTTTTAGGGTTTATGGTTAAGGGGTTTAGAGTTTAAAGTTTAGGGTATAGTGTATAGGGTTTAGGGTTTATGGGTTTAGGGTTTAGTGGTTAGGGTATAGTGGTTAGGGGTTAGGGTTTAGGGTTTAGTGTTTAATGTTTAGGATTTAGGGTTTAGAGTTTAGTGTTTAGCGTTTATTATTTACGATTTAGAGTTTAAAGTTTAGAGTTTTTGTTTAAGGATTTAAGGTTTAGGGTTTACGGTTTAGGTGTTAGGGTGTCACGACCCAAGCCTAGGGCCTAGACGTGACATGGCGAATGAGGAACCCGAAGGAACCCCAAACAAGCCTCTCAAACTTGTCATCACACTTCATCGGTCGCGGAAGTACATTCAACATTAATTAACGGGAAATAGG